>NEWO01000218.1:280902-320351 GCA_003013225.1 Phalaenopsis aphrodite
CATACCGACCACACCTACTAAGTGCTAGAGGTTAGGGCCAATATGTGGAACTTCAAGTTGAGTAAGGAAGAGTTTAGAGTTTCTAATGGTGAGGATTCCTTTCTAGTTTTCTAGGAATAGTCAAAAGGAAAGTTTTATGGCTAGATCCTAGGCTACTAAAGAGGGAAAACTAAACCTTAACCAAAAGTGAGGTTAATAAACACATATGTGTATAAAGCTTAGGATAGGTCATACATCCTTAGTGGATTACAATTAACTTTGTTCAATACATGTTACAGTCATTGAGTAGGTGCTCTCATTAATATTCTAGGATTAGTTTTGCATCCCTAAGTTGAGAATATTTTCATGTTTGATAATGCAACCTGGGACGAGTTGACATTATTTGAGTAACTTCAAAAAATCTTGGTAACTCACAGTTCACCATACAATTTTTCAATCGAAGATTACACTATAGTATAAAGAATGAAGTGACACTAAATAAGTATAATACGAGGTTAAATATTACATTCAATTTATAAGAAATAGTCCATCTCAACCTACGCTTAAGTATTAAAAAATGTAGAGCATTTATAAAACTTCATTCTTAACTTAACTGATCTAAGGGACTCAATTTAAACACTTTCATAATAGGTTATGATCATCAAGTAGAAGCTTTGACTAACATCCTCTGATATATTAAAAATTCTTGGTGGATTTCATTTAATTTCGTAAACAACAAGTTAACCTCATCGAGCACCTATGTGTATAGCGCTTAGGATGGGCCTTACATCCTTAATGGATTACAATTGACTTTATTCAATACATGTTACAATCATTGAGTAAGTGCTCTGACTAATAATCTAGGATAATTTTTGCATCCCTAACTTGGGAATATTTTCATGTTTGATAATGCAACCTGGGACAGGTTGACATTATTTGAGTAACTTCAAAAAAATTTGGTAACTCACAGTTGACCATACGATTTTTCAATCTAAGATTACACTATAGTATAAAGAATGAAGTGACACTAAATAAGTATAATATGAGGTCAAATATATACATTATCATAAGGTGTAATGAGCTACATGAAGCAGAAAAAGAGCTTCATAAACCAATACACTGACTTCTTTAGACCCAAGAAGAGTTATAATTACTAACACAATGTTACAGAAGTGCTAAGAAAAAGCCACCAATACAACGATACAGACACTAATCCATTATAATATCCTCCTCAACATAAGGAGTATGCTCCTACAAATCACTTTCAGTTGGACCCACTTTTCAAGCTAAAGTGGGATCTTTTGGCACTTAGATAAAAGACAAGCCATTGAGATTTGTTGCAGTCCAACATACCACTGGTAAACCCTTTTGTCAAAAGTGTTGACAAATTTCTCTTCCTGCCTTGTCGGATCACAACTTTATACTCTCCTCTTCAATAACCAACATCCTTGCTTGAAAAGCCTGCAAATTTTCACACTCTGGTCAAGATTTTCTCGTGACCTCACTCAGTTCTTCTTGAGTATCTATTAGTTCTCGATGTTATTAAGAAGAAAATTACCCTTGAGGATATCTCATATATGCACTTTACTAACTCATTTACTAACAAAAATGTGTGTGTTGCATTGGAGTTATTTATCATCTTGTGCTTTCCAAGAATGTGGATGATATTTACAAGATTGGTCTTCCATGCCCTCAAAGAAAATATCAGCTCTTCTTCAAATGTTATCGACATCGCCTCCTTAGAGTTATGATACTTCTGTTGAGCTTCTAAGAGGATAATTTTCCTCAAACATTGGTATCCCAAAGCATTGAAAATTCTCTTTAGAAAGTACAATAACATCATAAAAAATGACACAATAATAGGTCTGGGGAACTATCGGTGTGGTACAAAAGCAGTCAATGGGAACTCCTGGCACACCACAACAACATGCTAAGAGAACTACAGGTGGGACAACAACATGTCAAAGGGAACTCCAAAGTAGCACAAAAGCAGACGAAAGGGAACTCTGTGGTGGCACAAGAAAATGCTAAGAGAACTCCTTTAGTTAGCACAATAATACTTTAGGGCTCCATATTGGATGCACTCTTTCCAGCCTTTTTACTATCTCAAAAATGCCAAATAGTGCCAAAATATGAGTTTTTCTTGAGCATATGCCAAATAGTCCTTTAGTCGACTCCTCCGACTCACCCTCAATCTTGACCACTCTTTCATTCTTCGAGGATTTACTCTTTTGACCTGACCACAATAGCTCATTCTGCCAACCTGATCAGGCTTGCCCTCTCTGTAGACCAATGTGGACCGTCGTCGGGTTCTACCATAGTTACCGTACATTATAGCTGACCACTGTCCATCGTTACCACAACCATCATTCTCTGTCGAGCACCACCAACCACATTTTATCCATTTGTCGTTTGCTAGCACTGAAAAATCCAAAATTTTCAAACTTTTTAGAATTTTGCCCAATTTTCATTATTTGGATAATTTTCAGACGATATAAGTACAAGCACCCAAAATTTGGGAGTAACTACTACGTCAACAATAAATTTTCATCACATGACATGAATCTCGAGGTATTTTTTGGCAAAAAATATTTAAACTCAAACTAATAATCATATATAACTCCGATTTTTATAAATTTATAGTCAAATTAACTGGCTCGATGAGACGAACATGTTTCCACAAAGTTCAGTCCAATCCGAGTAAAATAAAGCTTGGATAAAGCCATTAAATCATTTTTATAAGCTTTGGGTTACAAATTGAAAGGTCAAATAGATTTTTAATCTGACGAACTTATAGTCAAAGCAGCGAGGGATGAGAGAACCCCAACGAGTATAAGATCATTCAATTTTGACATCTTGAAGACATTAAAATTTCCATGATATATCGTCCAATCGTGGGAATCCCTTTGGGTTTTCTGATGAAGTGTTCTAGATCTCTTTCATATTTACAAAGGAGCTTACTCAAAACTCTGGTCTCTATAGCATGTGGTTGTTATTGCAACTCACAACTATAACCTACTCGACTAATTACAACCTTCGTGGAGCACATCTCATTTAACGAACATTATCACACCTCAAAACTACGATGACCTACGTGTCTCACAGCTTATGCAGCTCCCCACAATGACATTCATGGTTAGTCGATGCTCCTAAAGCAATCATATACAACCAACATGACTAATTACGTCCTCTAAGACAAGCTACTAGCACTACAACCACCAACAATAATATGCACGAAAGGCTATGCATTCATAACAATCGACTACGACGATTACGAGCAGTTACAATTGTTATTTTTGAACTATTATTGTGCATCAATATTGTAATTTCATCTATTCTAATTCAAGGGAGGAGTGAGCTTATGTACTAACATAATGAATTTCAACTGGGCTACACCCAGTGATTTTTTATCTTTAAATGATTTTTATGTAAAATTTCTGACGTGCCCCTCTCTACTTTTTTATCTTTTATCTGTATGCTACCGCAGCAAATCTGGGAACAATTTATGGAACCGATCAACTTCCATTAATTAAAATAGAACTTAGTCTAACTTCTGATGCAACACATTGCATTAATAATTTTAACAATTTTAATAAATCCATAAATTTGAGTATATTAAATACTATTAACAATACGTTTTATTAAATTCAAAATTTAAGGTGAAATTATGAAGAAATTAAAAAAAAAGGATTTAATAAATCAAAGGCTTAAAAAAATTATTTTACGGTTATAGCACCAATCTGTGTACATTCATCGAAACTGTATTTTATTGTTAAAAATAATATGCAAGCCTTATCGAATTCATCATCAAATAAGAATCAAAAGACAACTTTGTTTGAAGCATTTTGAAACAGTGGCATATCTTAGCTATTACAATAAACACAGACGGTCATATATGAAACGTGATAGATTTCTAGCAGTCTACCCCATCAAATCTTTCTCACGACTAATTCAGATCGCATTTAATATTGATTTCTTTTCATGTTACCGTTGAGCGAATTAATTGTCTCGAAGACGCGGATGAAGCTCGTTCACATGCCTCCGCCTTTACTCGCCACCTCGCACCTGATAATACGACTTAGCATCAGGGATAAGATAAAAATGTTTTCAGATAAACTTTAGAAAAAAGTATATCGGTTCATCCCCCACTCGACAGGTGCCCTAACACGTGTCGTCTTATCCATGCAGAATTAAACACGTGTCACTCATACATTACACTTCATAGCCTATAAATTCGACTGCCTCCATCTTTCAAACCAAGTGATTTCTACAGTGCAAAAGCAAGAATCTAAAAGAAACAGTAACAATGTCGACTGAGGACAAGGCTGCCTATCATGCTGGCGAGGCTAAAGGACAAACTCAGGTTTCTCCCACTCTTTATTTTTACTCCTAAGCTCTGTTCTTCAATAATTCCGAGTTTTCGTTGTAAGATTTTTTTTTTGGGGAGCTATTTATGAAGTATATTAATTTCCTTTGTTGCAGGAGAAAACGAATAATTTGCTGGGAAAGGCTTCTGATACAGCCGCAGAAGCCAAGGACAAGACTGCCGAGACAGCTCAGGCAGCAAAGGATCATGCAGTAGAAGGGAAGGATAATGCTGGTAGCTATCTGCAGCAGGTATGTATATATTTACATAAACTTGTTTATGATTTTATTTACGTTTATTTATTGTTTAGATATTAGTACATTTATTGAATACCCTTAAAATCTTTTTGCAAACAGGCTGGAGATAAAATTAAGAGTGCTGCTCAGGGGACTACAGAAGCTGTTAAGAACACTTTGGGCCTTGGAGAGCAAAAATAAAAGGAATTGGGCACTAGCATTGAATTACGATTTAGTTATGTTTGCTTTTGACTGGCTTTTATTATAATAATATGCTCTAGCTTCTGTGGTTGTCAAATTTAATGTTTTGAAATGATAAATGGAAGCATTTTAGTTGGGGTTATCATTAAACTAGTAGGTGACATTTGCTTTTCTGTTCGATATTTCTTTGATTTATTTGCTTGATATGGGAATTTTATTACCCAGGTTCTTTTGACTTAAATACTTTACCTGCAAGTTATTAAATTATTCTTTTGAGATAGATCTGTTGACAGTCATTAGATGGCATGGTAAATTTTAACTGCTAGTGTATGAAATGACAATAAATCTTTTAAAAAGCAGCAGCCATGTAAAATTTCACTTAACTGCAGTACTCGAAACATTAAGTAGAGGAATTGAGGTCGATCTCTCATATATTTTTAGAATCAATCTGTTTGGGAAAACAACTCTTCAATCTATTTAAAAAAAATTTTCAACAAAATTGATGAATGTACGCCAACAATATTAAAATTGTTTGTATACATCACAAAACATGTTAATTACCAACAATACTAAAATTATGATTAAAAGATAAGGATATGTTAACCCGCTTTGATACAACGTGAATGGACATAAAAATATACTTCAGACCAACTACAATCACTGTGCCATAACCCAAAAGTTGCACAGCTTTCTCCATGGAATCTGTTGAATCTCCCCATTGTTTTTCTGCTTAGCCTCCTCCTCTATTTTATCGGTGGAGTAATTAGCACCTGGAAGGAGGCTAGTACCAATTGCGGGTAAAAGGATATCCTTCATTGTTGGTTCCAATTACAAAAGAACGGATAACACAGGATAAATTTATCGAGCAATATCAGAGATAGCAATTTCTTAAAATAAATATCCTTCATTATTATGATAATTTTTATGATAGCAATTTCTACAGATACTAATCCAAAGATATAATATTCAGTGCAATGTAGTCCCAAGTAATTATCAAGCTAAAATGATTGAAATATATCGAAGAAAATTTGTACATGTTATCCAACATGTAGATTATACCCTTCTCAGTTATTCTTCAAGATTATACAGAGTTGGTTGTCCTCTCTGCTTTGTCCAACATTGTAATGCATCGAATTCGGATTTCATCTTGGCCTCTTCCCTCGTTAGATGAATTGAGTGCAGGAGGCGTATGCCTTCAACCTCATTTTAAAGATCCAACCCTTCTTTATTCCACCAGCCTCCCTCTAGCTCATAAAGGGATTATTGCGTACGGACACCGCATGCATCTCTGCATGCAGTGTTTGATCTTTGCCGTAGATCACGGTGATCTACGGTCATGATTATTTCCGTTTTAAAAAAAAATAAAAAATTTTAGGTGGGTCCACCGAAATAGATCAGAACCGTAAATCAGCTGTGTCCGATCCGTATGGAAAAATTTTTCCTAGCTCATACTTGGATGACTACTACTTAGATGGATCATGAGTTGGATCCTAAGATCTCTTGATTGATGAGTGCAGCTCTCCTTTAGTTTATGAAAAATCTATAAAAATGGCTATGAAAAAGCTTAAATAAGCTTTAGTAATTATTTGAGTTGTATATTAGTTGTCTTGAACATTGGCTAGGTTGCTTGGAATTTATTGTCCACCCAACCCTATGGATTTTATTGAACATTAGTTGTCTTTAATTTCCAGGAAGATTTAATATAATTTGCAACAAGATTTGTATCTTTTTAATTTGCATCTTCTCTTATATTTTGTACATTGGAGTACTTCACTAGTATTCTTGGAGGTCCCCATGCTTCTGTACTATTGATTATTGATTTTTTTTGGCTTGCTCACTCCACCCATAATCCGGAGAATCTTAGGCCCTAATTACTAAGCCAACCACATCCTAACTTAGCTGCAAAATTGGCAACGAGGTAAACAAATTAATTATTGCAGGTAACGTTAAGCAATCATGACCATAATATTAAGTACAACTTTCAAGAAAATGTTACTAAAAACATACAATCAGATAGTAAGCATTATAAGTAGTGTTTGTAACATTTGGTGCCAATCGATTGGCAACAACATGATCCTCTGCCAGATAGTCAACAACATGCAAATTAGATGGAGCTTGTCGTAGCTAGCGATGGTGCTGGTATAGTAGGAGGAGATGGGTATAGTAGGAGAAAAAGTTCATGCTAACATTTAGTTATTCATATTGCTATATTTTTTAAATATTTGACTACAAATCAATAAAATAGCTTAATGCGGGTGTTACACTCCTTACGAAAGATATTAAACACTGAAAATATGTTGTTACCCTAACAAAAAATATTTGGGTTATCTCATTTCACCTTCTTCATGAAAATTCCCTTTTGTACCTAAACTTCATATTTATAGACAATAATTAAATCTTTAATATCACAGCAAAAATAATACTATTGTAATCTTTTTTAAGTATAATACACATTGTCATTCAAAGATTTAAAGCAACATTGTAATGTATGTAAATATGAAGTACGAGTGAGCTTTCTAGATATGTAAGAAATGTGTGTTGCCCATCTAAATTTCCCTTTTAACTATCTATGCAATGACTATCATGAGGCAAAAAAGAAAAGAAAAGTGAGAAGAGGCCTTAGTGTTAGGTATGACTTATACCATAAATGAGACAGATGTTGGAGCAGAGCGAAGACTACGAGCTGAGTGGAGTGGAAAGATCTGTCTAATGGGGGAGTTTAATTATGTGGGTTGAGGGTTCAGAGGTAACACACTAATTATGTGGGTTGAGGGTTCGGAGTTAACACACTGCGGTTTGGTACATGGGTAATTTATGTAATTATATATTGTCTATATATGTTCTGTCTGTAACCCTAAGTAAGCGGAATTCTGTATTATGTAATCTTTTATGAATATTGAAAGAACTTCATAACTCTGCTCTCGAAGATGTATGCATCTTTGTCGAACTTCGTAAATCTCTATGTGTTTTGCATGATTTGTGTTGATTCCTATCTTTCTTTGCCGTAATTTCTCACATATGGTATCAAAGCGAAGCTTTTCTGGGAAGTTAAGGAAAAGAATTTCTGATAAAATTTAATTAAGAAAAATTTGATTAAGGGAAAGTTATTTTTTTCTTGGAAACTTAATTAAAGAAAACTAAATTAAGGAATTTTAATTAAAGGATTTGTTAAAATAGTGGCTCAACTAACATTGGTGCATAAAAAATTCCATGATATATTTCTTCTAAGGGGTTGGATATTTGCTTGGTTATATACATTTCTCCTGAAGGGGCTGAATGTTCGTCAAGGTGGAGATTTATTAGGTATGGCTCAGAATACCAATATTTCGAGTCTCTTGGAATGAAAGGATATCTTTTGGAATGGAGGATACGTGTCTCTTGGAATTTAGTAGGTTGGTGGATCAGCGAGAGCGCAGCGGAAGCGTGGTGACCCAACCAACATTGGTGCATAAGAAACTACATGATATATTTCTCTTAAGGGGTTGGATACTCGCAAAGATGGAGATTTATTAGGTATATGTATTTTCTCCTGAGGGGATAAATATTCGTCATGATGGAGATTTGTTAGACATACGTATTTTTCCTTAGGGCTGGATATTCGTCAAGGTGGAGATTTGTTAGGTATGACTCATATACCATAAATGTGACAAATGCTGGAGCGAAGCAGAGCCCACAATCAGAGTGCAGCGGAAAGATCTGTCAAGTTAGGGGAGTTTCATTATGTGGGTTGGGAGTGTGAGGGTAACAACCCGCAGTTTGGTACATGAGTAATTTAAATAATTATATATTGTTCTATAGGGTTATATATATGTCCTGTCTGCAACCTTAGTTGAGCCAAATTTTGTATTCTGTATTCTTTTTTGAATATTTAAAAGAATTCGCAGCCCTGCTACTAAGGATGTAGGCATCTTTATCGAACATCGTAAATCTCTGTGTGTTCTTTAGAATTTGTGTCAATTCCTATTTTTCTTCACCATAAGTTCTCAACACTTAGTAAAATAAGAGACCTAGGGGTGAGAAGAGGCCTGATGGCTTAGAGCCAAAAAGCAGCTAACATCTTGGAAACAAAAGGAAGTTGAGCCAACAGATGAAGAGTCATCAGCCCCTCTTTAAGGACTTCAGTGAGAAAAGGATTGGGCGTAAGATCGAATCAGGTTGGGCAGCTGACTGTAGGCATGTCAACACAACCTCCTACTTGGGCCCATGACTGACTGACTGATCCTGCTGCACAGGAAATAACCCCAGGAACATCAAACTATTGGTGTTTTTTTGTTGGTAGAGGGATGGATGATTGTGCTAGCCTCGCTTCTACCTAGTGCGAATAGTTTTTCACTTTAGTGGACTAACTTGGACCACTTCTTGATATGAGGATACTTGATCTTCGTGGATAAATAAATTTTCTCCTTTTATAATTACACATATTTTTGATGTAGAAGAGGTGCTAGAGATTGTTGACTCACCTTTGAGGGAAGATCTCCATAGTCCATCTTTGGGACCAGTTGAGGCTACCTGATAGTGGCTAGGAGTGAAAACAATGTAGTTGACCTCCCAAATAGCCTTCTTGCCTCTGACTAGTGCATAATGCCTCACAAATTGCTGACTGGTTGATTATATGAGATTGAGGACTTTTAAGCTCAAATTGCTAGGTTGCAACAAGAGGAGGAAATAAAATAGCTACGAGAGGAGATTGCGGCCCTTCAGTTTGAACTAGCCGCAATTTATAAGACTTGTTTGATACTCTAGATCTAAGCTGGGGTCATCACATATATATGTTTAAATTTTTTTTGAATGTTCTGTTAAGGAAATCTGGTCAAAGCAATCTCATATTTTATAGAGATCAATTTAGATGGGGCCTGTCACTGCCTTTTTTCCATGAGTTGTGGTCAATCTTTAATCACTTCTACGTGATTCTATCCTAATCAAGACAAACCTTATAACTGTCATAGGGGCATACATCAACTCTACCACAAGCTAGTTCCCATGAACACTGGTCTTCTTTGACTACGTGTTTTCAAATATATTTAATTCAAACAACTACATTTAGTTTAGACTGAAATGTTCTAATGGCTTAGCCTTGATAATATTATCATGGACTAGAAACTCCATTTATTGCTCGGATCCTGCTCTAGTGGTTGGGGAATTAACTTTTTCCCAACAATAAATGTTTTTAAAAAAAAGTTGTGCAACCTAAACCCGACTTAAGTTAGATGAAGTGGAAGGGTTAGGTAGCCGTCGACCATAATAACTCGACAGTTATGAACCAGGTCTTGCAGCCAGATAGATTTGGTGTGATGACTGTGGATATGCAGTTAGAGTTGGATGCCCAGGAGGCTAGATGAGAGTCTTATGAGGCTACCCACATCTCTGAGAAGAAGCTATGGGGAAAAGTTTCCTACCAGGAACCAGTAAAAGAGGGGATCCAAGGGGTGTCAATCACACGTGGTGGTGAAAAGGCCAAATGTGTGGAGTTTATGTAATCTATTTTTGTGACCATAGTTATGATCAAGTGAGCCCTTGTTGGAGAGCCAACCCTTATTAAGAGAAAGCTCAAGGCTTGTTTAATACGAGTAATAAATCCTTTTTACGTTCAACACCAAAGGTTTAATGGACAACAAACATTTCACCGAGTGTTGCTAAGGTGTTGTCAGATAAGAGGATGAATACAAAGCTAATGAGGTGGAATGAGGAGAAGCCACTTGCCTTCCTTGGTGAGACCTGAATTAAAGCTCGAACTTATCACCTCAAAAGATGGAAATTTGTTGCAGGAAGAGAAAGTCTCCGACAAGTCATTTCAATACCTTGCTTCCTCCTCTTCCCAGCTAAGAACAAGAGGGTTCTCCTTTACTATGGCTTCCTATGTGAAGGAAGTTTATTAGCTTGCTTTTATTAATATAAAGTGAGGCTAGTTCTCATATTCTTTTGTTATACTTGTTTATGCCTCCACAATCGAGGGTGTCCTCTGGTATCAAAATTTTGAAACATTCCTCCATGATCATAACCATCTGACTTTATGCTTGTTACTTGATCAATATCAGTTGATGGAATTTAAAGCTTCACACACTACTTGTACTGTTTGAGAAGAAGCCTCTTAGTGCTAAGAAGAAGGGTTGGCTCGTGGAGAAGTGAGTGAACACAACAGAAGATCGAACTGAGGACACAGAAGGGGACAAAGATAATAGTGAGGAGGCTAGTGGAAGCTAAGGCAGAGTTGTGGGGCGTGTCAAAGTTGCTATTTTCTATCCTAGATGAGAATAAAGCTCTAAAGGACAAAGTGGCAATGATGAGGGCAGAGGAAGAGTTCTTGGTTAGTCAAGCTAAGAATCTCCACCTCAAAACTAAACTGGAAATGAACTAATTTGTGTGAGCTAATTTGGTGGATCGTAAGTTGTCAAACTTAGATGATTTTACCAAGCTCTTTTTTATCCTGTTACTAGCAATAGAAGAGGGAAATAAAGAGGAGGATTTGTAGGAAGAGAGTGCTATGGATTGTGGAGGTTCATCCAACACCTAATTCAACTTCAGTTATATCTGTACTTAGAAAACTTTTTTTTTGCTTGATTGTAAATCATAGGAAAACTTTTTTTTAAAATTTTTTTAATACCTTATTCATGCAATGAAATGAAGCTTTCACCTAGCTTTAACTTTTCATTATGCCTTTAATCTTTGTCACTTTTTTTTTCTTTTTTTGTTACTTACAATGAATGCTGAGAATGGTTAATGGCTTTTTTGCTTGGGTAATATACTATTTTTTTGAGGTGATATCGCTTTAGTCATGTCGTATATTTATCATGTCAATGTTGCTCAGTTGAGTTGTCAACTAGGATGGGCCTCATTTTTCTTCAAGCATGGTAATTGAATCTGGTTGTAGCCTTCACAAGGGTAACTGTTGAGATTTCCTAGTTGGATGATTTACGTACCACCCACCATAGATCTTGTTGCTAATGGGTAAGGAATAATCTATAGAGCTTGACCTGGGCTTAGTTAGGGGATAGGTTTTTATTAATTCTTGGACATTAAGGGTCAACTTTTTTGAAAGATGTTGATTTGACATCTTATTCCTTTCTCTGTGTCAGCTGCCATTTGTTTGCAAATAATTTAAATTTAATTTAATATATACATAAATCTAATTTTTTAAAAAATAATATTTTAATTTTGAAAAAATATTGTTTAAATTTATTAAAATATGAGATCGAACCAATCTCATATGTGCGATAGTTTAAATAAACGAGCGCAACACCACAATCGATGCATCTATCCTGGGGAACAGACACATTACTTGATAATGAGAATTAAATAAACTATATAATTTATAACATTCATTCTAGTCTGTGAAATTGTTTATATTGACCAAAAAGTTCTCATATTTAATATAGAAGATTAAATTGGGTTTATACTAAAATGAGTTTCAAAATTTCTTATAGAGACAAGCCCCTATAGTTAATTACATCTTAAGTGGCCGAAGTTGCTTAAAAATACAATCAATTCAGATTAGTGGTTTTGCCTTCAGGAATTTCAAAGTTTAAGGTTTAGAAGATTGGACCTTGGAGATTCAAAAGGGAATATGTCAAATAGGAACAATTATTTCAGGAATCCAAAATAATGAGAGGTAGGAGATGTCTCTGATCCGCGGGGAACCCAATGACTTCTCAAACTATCCTGGAAGATAGAATGGTTTATGTCGTAACAAACAAAAAATTTGGAGCCTAAAGCGAGTTAGGGCTTAAATTGCACAACATGATTGTGCAAAAGTGTAAAGATAAGCTGAGGATTTATGTCATGCTAGATGGGCAAACTCGAATTTCTATGACTAGTTATTTAATTCTAAAGAAAGATTTGTTGTTGTAGATCTGTTTGCTCCCTCGATGTTGTTCTTCTGTACTTTTTTATCGTGCTCCCCACAGGGTTAGCTCCAAGCTCCTCGTTGAAGTGACAGCTCCAGGCGTTCATGTTTAAGGTTTTACAATTTTTGTGTCAAGTTTTGTTACCATTCAAGTGTAATGGGGGTTAAAGTTGATTAGAGCGACACCGGTTAAGATGTCACGGTTCCCTCATTTTGGTACCAATATTTTCCTTTGAATTACTTAGTCTAAACAAATTTATACACTCATGTAAACTGAGGAGTTCTCCTTAGCAACCACATTTTACCTTATTTGAGGGACTCCCTTAAATTCAAAAGGACATTATATTGTTTGTTATTTTGAAAGTGTTAGTTTAATTTTTATTTTGAAAGAAATGTTTCTTAATTTTTAAAATTGTTGTTTTGAACTGTGAAAAGTGTTATAACCAAGCATGCATAATACATTAAAGTAATATTAAATTCCAGAAGTAAAATGAAAATAAATCAACTGTAAATGCGTATCTATCTTCTTCTCTATGTTCCTGCTGAAATGTTAGCATTTATAATCATACATATATTGCAAAGTAAAAACAAGTGCTACATGAACAAGTAGTATTGAAGCTTTAATGGTTTAAGTTCAAAAGGGACCACAATTCATAACTTGACAGCTCCCTAAAAGTTTTATAGGATGATTTTCTTGAATAACATAATAAGTTCAGTTGTTCTTCAAAATATCCAAAAGATTATAAAATTATTCGAGACATAGCCCTAAATAAATTTTAAGAATCCTTTAAACTGTTTTGAGTTCATTTCAACTTATTATGTTGTTGAGAAAATCACCCCAAAGTTCATTATGTTTAAGTTGTTCAATTTTATACCTCAATTACTCCATGAGAGAGGAGATAGACAAATTCAAGTCTATAGTGTTTAAATGGGATTAATCAAGGTTTATCTTCCAACTAAACCTCAAGTATCTTTAAATTAATCATAGCTCACTACAAAGCTTTTAAGTTATTAGGGGTGGATGTGTAATTTTGAAAAAAAGGTTGTATTAAAGAGAAAATTTGTTCTTACTAAAAGCTCAACCTATAACTCAACCATTAGTTTGGGAGTCTATATTATTTAATTATCAAATTTCCAATTCATGTCTCAAACATTTAAATCATTCAAGTTGATTTCTTCTTCCAATATTTATTAATTAGGTTAAATACAAATATACCCTTCTTTTCTAAAAGTGGAGGTTGATTAGTTTCTACCTCTCACCCTCAGGTTTCAATCACGTTAGAATATTGCTTAAGATCAAGATACTACCCTTTAAGCTTTTATCCCATCCTTAATTGTAATTAGGGGTATGGGCTTGAAAATTTGGTGACCTATTTCTCAGGGGTTAATTAAGGTACTCGAGAAGAAATCATATATATTATTTTATTTTATTTTTTATAATTATTTTAATCCAAAAATTAAAAATTCCAAAGTTAATTAATTTAATATATCAAAGTAAAGTTTCTTTTCTTAAGGAATTTATTGGAGGTTCACCTAGGTTGGAAAACCACTTGAGCTAAATTTCATGAATTATTTTATTTTATTTTAATTTTCATAATTATTTTATTTTAATGATTAATTAAATAGGAAATGCAATTTAATTTGGAAAATTAATTTTTTATTTTTCATTGATACCTCTAACTTCAAGGAAGTGAGAGAAATTTATCTCATAATTTTTTGATATTTATTTTATTTTTATAATTATATTTGTGAGAAATTAGGGAAAATATAGTTTAGGCCTTAAAAAAAGCCTAACTATATTAATAAAATAGAAAAAATATACTAATTAGTTCTAAGTGGTTAGGGAAAAATTAGTGACATTTTGATTCATTTTTGTATTTTTGTAATTTCTACTTATTTTTAATTATTTTTAGATTAAAAGTCACAAGGAACGCTCCAAACCCTAAACCCTAAACCCTAATCTCCATTATTCATAGTATGGATCATTTCTTTTTAATTTTTTAAATTATATTTTATATATTTAATTTATTATGGGTTTTAATGACTTAAATTAGGAAATTGCATTTTAAAGATATTTAAACTTAGGTTTTATTTTTCTCACGGTCCTCTGAGCATTGTGAACCTCATAATTTTTTGATTTTTGTTTTAATTTATACAATTAGTTTAAGCAAAAGGGATGACTTAACTTTGAAAATTAGTGTTTACCATGTTGGGGTGTTCTTTTACTTTGGAAAATTCAAAGAACACTCCTAATCACAGAGAGAACAAACCCTGAAAATTTTATTTTATGATGCTTAATACTTAATTTTTTATGATTTAATGAAGGTTTAGAATATTCAATTAATTTAAAAATGAATATAAGTTAAATAATTTTGATTTTTAATCCACATGAAGTTCTTTGACTTTGGAAAAATTAAAGAACACTCTTAATCACAGAGAGAACAAACCTTGAAAATTTTATTTTCTGATGCTTAATATTAAATTTTGTATGATTTAATGAAGATTTAGAGTATTCAATTAATTTAAAAATGAATGTAAGTTAAATAATTTTGATTTTTAATCATCATGATTCTCCTCTATTCACTAAGCACAGGGATATTTTTATTTTATTTTCATAATCTTATACACCAAGTTATGAATTTTGGAAGTTTCATTATTATTTAAATCATTTAAATAGCTAATTTCCTACTTATCTGACTAAGCATCAAGTAATCCCACGACGGCTCCGAAGCTCCATCCGGCGTGCTTCTATTTGACGCAGCCTTCCGTGTCAGCGCATCCATGGCCCGCGCTTTATGTTTCGTCTCCTCGTCCAACTCCTCCTCCGCTATCTGATGGATACACACACAAATGAACGATATTCATTCTTCTTCCCAATCTAACCTAAAATAAGAATCGTCCACACTAAAACGTTTCGATCTCGCCCGATACTCAACAAAATCACTCGCGGTTTATTCTTATAGCTTCATCTAATCGAGATGAACACATCCATATGGTTAAACACATATGAAATTAAACTTTCATTCATAATTGGTGAAACCAAGCACGATTTTAGGTTTGATGAGCTATACCTTTGCCCAAGAGATGAGGCTCGATTTGGTTGGTTGTAGACGTTCTGTGTGACCTCACGAAGGTCCTCAAAGCACCATTTTAAGCTGAGGTTGAGCCTAGGAAAGAGTACGATTAAGGGGTGATTTGGGTTTGGTCTTTGAGTGGGTTAGAGTGTTCATAGTGAGGGTGTTTAGATGGGGGAAATTCCTTATTTGGTCAGGGGAAGCTCAAGTGTGAACTAATTTGAAGTTTGAGAGGGTTTGTTGGTCACCAAATTTGAAATTTTTGGTTGCCGGAATAGGAATCCCAACGCCCGATTTAATCTAATTTATGTATATATAATTTAGGAAAAGTAGTATTTTAGATTTTTAAAGTAAAAGACTGGATTGATCTTACACCCTCAGTAGTTTAAATAAATGAGCCTAATATCGCGATCAATGCATCTATCTCGAAGGGAAGACACACTATTTACTGGCAAGACTCGATTAAATAAATTAAAGAATTTATGACATCCGTTTAAGCCTCCAAAAAACTTATTTTTTATGTTGACTTGCAAGTTTCCCTACTTAATACAAAAAATTAAATAAGATTTATATTAAGATGGGTTTTTGAAAGTTTTCAATAAAGACAAGCCCTTATAGTTAATTACATCATAGATAACCTAAGTCATCTAAGAAAACTGTCGATAACAATCAGAGATATTATCTTCAAGAATTTCAAAGAATAGAACTTTTCAAAAGATCAGACAAAGAGGTACGAAAGTGGAATGACTCAAAATTAGAACATTTATTATGGAATCCAAAAAAACAAGAATTAGAGGATATCATGGATCCTGAGGAGAACATCAGTGACTTCCCAAGCTATCCTACTGTTTGACTTTAATTTTGGAGATTAGTATTATTGAATGTTTTATCCTGTCAATTTTATTAGTTAGCGCTTACATTTGTGTGAGACAATTACACAATTAGCCCGAAAGATATGAGGATTTAGGTTGAAATGAAGAAAAACTTTAGAATCTTAAAATGAGTTAGGGCTTAAATTGTATAACAGAGCCATACAAAAGCCTGAAAAGAAATTTGAGGATTTATGTCGCACTAGGAAGACTACCTCGAAATCCTTTGGCTAGTTGTTTAATTATAAAGAAAGATGTGTTGTTGTAGATCCTCATGCTGTTGTACGTTACTGTTGCAGAAGCCTGCTCAAAGAGTTAGCTCTAAGCTCCTCGACGAAGAAACAGTCCTAAAGTCTAAGGTTTAAATGTTTAATTGATAAGCTAAAAGTTTAATCAAAGGGGTGGGGGCTTAAAGTTATTTAGAGCGACACCAGTTAGAATCCCACGGTTCCCTCATTCTGTCATCACTATTTTTTTTTAAATTACTTAGCTTAATTGAGTTGTGAAACCCATTTTAACCGGGGAGATCTCGTTAGCAACCACAAGTTACCTCCTCCGAGTGACTCCCTAAAATTTAAAGGGACGTTTTATGTTTAGTGACATTTTAGAGAATTTATGGTTACCTTTTAGATATATTTGTTTTAGATATTTTTTAAAATGTTAATTAATTTTTTAAAATGGTTTTAGTTTTTTGCAAGTAAAGTAAGGTGCACACCCAAACAGTTATAATATTTTGTAAGAGTAAACTGTAGAAAGAAAAATGACAGAAATCAAATAACACTCTAAAAGTGTACCTGCCTTCTTCTTGACACTCCCGCTGAAAGATTAGCTTTCACAACATGTTTATATATTAGTTTGTAGAAATTAAGATTAGTTGAAGGTGTATCTAACAAACCATGAACTTTTACTTATTGAGTCCCGAAAGATCTTAGTGGATGATTTTAGAACAAAATATAACAAGTTCAATTTGTCATTCAAAATATTCAAGAGATTCCAAAGTGTTCGAGGGAATTATCCTAAACTTCTTTAAAGATCTCTTGAAACATTTGAGTTCATTTTGAACTTATCATATTGTTCTATTAATCATCCCAGGTCAAATTAAAATTACCCCACTACTTGGTGAATCTTGACATTTTAATCATCCTGAGGATAGGGTACTCAATTAATCAGTTGATGTTTCACTTAAGAGTTATTTGAGTGAATGTGTCTAGGCAAATTTAGGTTATTAAAGATTTTTGTACCCATCACCAAAGTTGGGCTTGTAGCACTTAGAAGTGTCCATCATCAATCATGTTATCTCTTTTTTCCTAAATCCTGTCAAATAAAATTAAATAACAAGCCTAGGACACTACCAAACCTCTAACATTCTTAATGGGAAAAAGATTATCAAATGTTAGAATTTTAATTCAGGTGGTCTATATCCTGATTAAAGCATAAGATCATCATCAATTGTGGATGTAACATAAGTGAAATATCATCTCCTTAACTTAAGCCCATAACTTGAGAATCATTTGATTTTGATAAACTTCCAAGTCATAATAATTTAGAAAATTATAATTTTATTCTTATTATGGAAAGGTGGCAAGTTGGTTTCTACTTTTTAACCAATTATGTTTCAATCATCCAAGCATATCAATTAGGATCAAAATTACCAATTTTTACCTTGCTTATTCCTAAATTTTGATTAAGGCACCGATATCTAAAATTACCACTTTACCCTTGGGGCTCTCCACCTCATAACTCATTAAGCATAATTCAAATGACTTTAAAACTTTTAGAGTACCCTATTCATAAAGTAATTAAAACATCAGAGGAAAAATTTTGGTTTTCAAATTTCAATTTAATTTAAATGATAATTTTAATTTAGAAAATAAGATTTTCAAATTTAATTTATTTAATTAGTCAAGATAAAGTTTTTAGTTCATGGAAAAATTATTAGAGGTTTGCTTAACTCAGAGAAACGCTTAGGCAAAATTGTAATGATTTTGTTAATTAAATTTAAATTATTAATTATTTATTAATTTCAAAAGAATGGTTTAATTACTCAGAAAATATAATTTCATTACAGAAATTATTTCTATATTTTTATTAAACCCCTCTGAGTTCAAAGAACTCAGAGAAATAAATTTTATATTTTTATGATTCTTAATTTATTTTAACTATAATTATTTTAAAGAAGAAAATAGAAAAATGCATTTTTAGGTTTTAAAATTTTTTTTAAACTTATAAAAATTAGAAAAAAAATATTTTAATGAGTCCTAAGTGATTGGGAAACCATCAGGAACATTTTGAAATATTTTGGTATCTTTGGAGTTTTTAATTATTTTTTAATTATTTTTAATTTAAAATATAGCTCAAATATGAAGTATTTTATCAAAAATAACTTTTGTTTTTCTTAAGTGCTCCTCATCACAAAGAACTCAAATAAATCACTTTTCATAATTTTTCTAAGTTTATTTAATATAATATAATTATTTTAGTATAAAATACAATGTTTCTTAAAAAATCAACTTTAGGGCTCAAACTTAATCAAATAATTTTCAATTTTTTTCATTCGGTTAACATGATTTTTACACACAATGTGAAATTAATTTTGTCAATTTTTTGTTAATATTTAATTAACATTAATTAATACAATATATACACACTTAATAATTAAATACAGAAATATACAAAATTATTCAAACCACCATAATATTTTTCCTAAGCTTCTCTGACCACATCAAACCTACTCAAATTTATCTCATAATTTTCCAAGTGATATTTCAATTTATACAATTAAATTAAGCTAAAATAGAAATCTTAGCTTGAAAATTAGGGTTAGAAGCATAGAAATGTCATATGACATTGGAAAAATCAAAGAACATAGCCTCTATAATGAGGAACAAACCCTAAATGTTTCAAGCAATGGTGAGGAATGCTTAATCATAATGAATTGAAATACTCCAGAGAGTATTTAATTAATTAAAAATAAAGAATCAACAAATAATTTTAATTTTTGGTCCACATTATTCTCCTCTATTCACCGACTAAGAGGGTATTTTTAATTTATTTTTATGATTTTCTTATGAAAAGATATGAATTTTTAAAGATTTGGCATTTAAATAAATAAATAAAATCCAGATTTTTCTACTTATCCAGTTCAACTAACGACGACTTCGAACGCCCACGCGACGCTCTGCTATTCGACTCGACATTCCGACTCAGCTGCCAAGCGTCTGATCATGACTGTTTATATGCAACAATATAACAATGTATTTGATTATATTTTTCATTTATGTTTCCTTACTTTGCAACAGTACCAAAAATTGATCATGGAGAAAAGAAGAATTTAACTTTTTAATTTAAAATATTTTGGGATACTACACAAGCATACGTATCATTATCAAGTAATATAAGACTTTCTGATTAAGCACTGAATATCAAACCCAGAGGCAGAATTCTCAATATGGACTTTTAAAAAAAAAATTTCTTTTTCAAAAGGACACTTACTTAAACTATAAATATTTTTACAGTAATTAAAATTAATATCCTTTTGCTATTTTTGATATTTTGATAAAATAGAGACAACTTCTAAATTTAACTTGAGTTTATGCAAAAGAAAATCACTGAATATGAAATATATTTCTTCTTATCATGAATTAGTAACATGTATAAGATTTCTATCGTGAAAGTATGCAAAGTGTGTTGTCCCAAATATGAGTAATATTATTCTTTACCCTTACTAGAGATGCTATAAAGAACATTGGCTAATTTAAAGTTTGAATATTTTTGAAGACTGTCTAGGCAGGGAAGATACCAGCTCTTCCTCTAGAGTTCCCTTGATTCCCTCCACTTAAAGGCTAACATCTCGTATCAAAACCTAAAAAAATAAACCAAGTTGGGGGCTTTAGCTTATCACTCTAAAGTCCTCTAACTCTACACCTTTCAAAGATTATTCCCTTATTTATGTGCACTAAATCATATGAATTACATTCTCATTCATACAACCTCTTGTGATTCTTTCCAATTGTTGACTGAGACAATACTAGGCCGGTTCTTACATGTTCTCACAACAAATTTTAACATCTAGACAGGCCAGATCAAGAAGTAAATGAAGTACATGGAATTAAATCATCATAACTTCTTCCAAAATTTAAGATTAATACTCTCTACAACATCCATCCGACACTTTAATTACTTATCATTTTAAGAAGAAAGATAAAAAAAACTACTCAGAATCAATGGAGAAATAAAACCCACACTTTTGTTTAAAAGTAGAAACAATTGTCAAACCAACAAGAAGTCTCGATTAAAACTAAAGTAGTTTTAAGAGACAGATAAAAACTTATCTCAAATCCTCTATCAAACTCTTGAATTTCTTGTGAATCTCTTCTCTCTTATAACACTGTCGACACTATTTTGGTTGGAGTTGCCCGTAGGAAGTTGTCGGTCACCATAATCGAAATCCCGTCACCCACTTCAGAAGGACGTTTAATTTACATATAGATTTAAGTTTAGAAAAGTATGAAATCAAACTGACCCCATATTTTCATAACTTAAATGAAAGAGCATTGTACCTCAACCCCTGTATCTATCTCGAAGGATAAATGCAAGACTTGAGGATGAGGCTCGATCAAATAAACTGAGAAATATATGACGTCCGTTTGGCCTACGAAACCGTTTTATTTGTCAACAATTTTCCCTATTTAATATGAAGAATTCAATAAGATTTATATTAAGCTGGGTTCAAGAAAAGCTTCCTATAAGGGCAAGCCCTTATAATTAATTACATCTTAAATGACCGAAGTCATCTAAGAAAACTCCCGATAAAAATTAAAAAATATTATCTTCAAGGAATTCGAAGGAAATTAATTTTCAATGAAATCAGACAAAGAGGTGTGAAAGAAAAATGATTCAAATTTGGGACATTTATTATAGAATCCAAAGGAGGAACAACTAGGGGATGTCATGGATCAAGAGGAGAACCTCGGTGACTTCCCAGTCTATCCTATTGTTTGGCTTCAATTTAGATGAAAAATTATTTGAGTGTTTCATCCTATAAATTTTATTAATTTAGGTCTTCCATTTGTGTGGAACGATCACACAAATAGCTTGAAAGATGTGAGGATTTAGGTCGTGACGAACGACAACCTCGAAATCCTAAGATGAGTTAGGGTTTATATTGTACAATAGAGCTGTACAAAGGCGTAAAGATGAGGTGATGATTTATGTTGCATATGGAGGCAATCTCAAAATCCTATGGCTTGGTTGTTTTAATTTCTAAGGAATGAAAATTGGTTTAGCTGGGGAAGACATGTTTTGTTGCTGAAGATGGTCGTACTGGCCACCATGTTAGCTCCAAGCTCCTTACCGTGACGAGTTTATATTTTCTAGGTTGTCAAGTTATGATGTCAAATTAGACGACCCTATGGTTGAAGTTCTTTAAATGTTATGGGGGATGTTAAAGTTGATTAGAGTGACACCAGTTAGGATCCCACGGTTCGCTCGTTCCGGTATCACTATTTTTTATTAGATTCACTTAGTCCAAATGAATTTACTAAACTCAACTTAATGAGTTCCATACTTTCATTTAGTCCATGGGAAGCCTCGTTAGCAACCGTAGGTTACCTCCTCCGAGGGATTCCCGATCATCCGATAGAGACGTCTTAATTTAGTTGCAGTTATGGTTTTGTGTGATTTTTGTGATTAAATTTTAAGTTATCTTATATTCTGGCAGTGAATTTTATCTTGGTTTATTTTAGTTTTGGTTTTGGTTTTGGTTTTGTGGCTATCTTGATAGTTTTAGTTTTCATGCAGGGTGACATCGTTGTTTAACATGCAAGTTTGTAAGTATAAAAAATACAAGAAAGATAGCCTTGTAAACTATAAAAAGCGTACCTGGCGAGTCTTCTCGTTCCACCACTTAAAACTCAAAATGCATGTCAGGGCATTTTATATGAAGCAGAAAAGTAAAGTTTTGGCGACCTACCTAACACTAGGTTATATGTTGGTGGGTCCCTATTAGTTTGATTAAGGATGATTTTGTTAAGCAAAACACATTAAGTTTAGTAGACCTCTGAGGTATCTAACAAGTTAGGAGAAAGAAGCAGACCCATGCTTCCCTCTCACTACCTAGTGAAAGGCCTCGAGCTCATTTAAAATTATTGTGTTGCTTAATAATTCACCCTATGAACACCCTAATGCTCAATGAACATTGATGTCCTAATTATCCCTAAGAGTAGGGTAATTATCATTTGTAATTTAATTTTGAAGATTATGTGAATGAAGATCCTTAAAGGGGGCAAGTTAGTGTTGTTGGAACACTTAGCCAAATTATTGTCCTAATTAGGCTTGTGGTGCTTTAAAGGTGTTAAATTTTAGCTATGTTTGCTTTTCTAATCCTCATTTAATCAGTCTTAATTTAACTTAAATCAAAACTAAGCCCTTAAGACCTAGGTGAGTGTCTTAATTAATTTTGAAAATGTTAAGTTATAGGTGATCATGATTCATTATTTGAATTTCATTTAAAAATCAAATTAGAGTATTAAATTGATTAATTATTGACTTCAAAAGTCATACCTTTAAGTCCTAGGTTCATTTAATTTTAATAAACCTCCAAATTTTAATAATTTAGAAATTTATTAATTTATCCTTTTAATTAGGAAACTGAGGTTGATTTCTACCAATTAACCTCTTTTTAATTTCAATCATCCAAACAAGCTGATTAAGATCGGAGTTTGCCCATTTCCCTCCTTGAATTAAGCTTAAATGTTATTTAAGGCCAAATTCCTAAAATTACACTTTTACTCCTAAGCCTATAAATCTTCATAATTTGTCAAATTCAAATCAAATGACTTTGAAATTTTTATTCTATCTCATTCATGGGTCAATTAAGACATGAGAGGAGAAAATGTGATTTTGCAAAATTTAATTTGATTTATATAATTATTCTTATGCAAAAAATGGGATTTTTCAAAGAAAATTTGCTAACTTGATCAAGGTGAAGCCTAATCACTTGAATTTTTTACTGGAGGTAGACCTAGACCAGAGGCCATTTGTACAAACTTTCATGTTTTTTTGAATTTTATTTGAAATATAGGAATTTATTCTAATTTATGTGGTATTTATTAAATATAAAATATTTTAAATGGGGAAAATTAAGTTTTGTATTTTTGGAAAACCTCCTTGAGGTCAGAGAACCCAGATAAGTAAATTTTTTATTTTTTTAATTTTTCATTGATGTATTGGAATGATTCTAGTGGAAATCCATTTTTAGCCTTTAAAAATTATTTTAAGCTTCAAAATACAATATCATTACTTAGAAAATCATGAAAATATTCCAATTGATTCTAAATGCTTAAATAATAATTTTGAACAATTCCATAAATTTTATAATTTTTATGATTTTTATGAATTTTTTCATTATTTAAATATTTAAAATAGACTTAAATACCATTTTATTTTAATAAAATTCCCCGGGTCATAGAGAACTAAGAAAAAAAAAGTTTTCATAATTTTTTTGAGTTATATTTTGAACATAAAAAATCATTTTAGTGCCAAAAAAGATATTTTAATTGAAAAATCAATTTTGGCCATCAAATGGACTCAAAATACATTGAAATTTTTATGAGGAGTTCTTTGGATCTTAAACAATAGTGGAGATCAAAAGCAAGTCATTTTGATGTTTGTGTTTTCCAAAATTAATTACCTTAGTGTTTTAGGGTTTAGGCAAATTAGGTTTATTTTGAATGACTTGGCTTATGAGAAATTTTCCTAAAGGTTCTCTAGTCATCATAAACCTTTTAAAATTTTCTTGGATTTTGCTAAGCAACAAGCTAATTATTATTATTAATTTAAGAAAATAATGTACATAAACTTGAAAAATATTGATATCTGTCTAGGGTCTTCTCTGACTTTGGAAAAATTAGGGAATGTTCCCCTTGACAGAGGCTACAACATGCCAAAAATTTAAGCTATGGTGAAATGCCTATATGCATGGAGAATCAAAAGACTCCTAACACTAATTGACTTTTTAAAAATCAAATATGCATCAAATGGACACAAAATTTTATTCACATTGTTCTCCTCTGTACACTGAGCAAGAGGATATTTTTATTTTATTTTTGTGATTTTTTACACAAAGATATGGATTTTTGAAGTTAAGGGTCATTTTATGAATTTCTTAATTCCCTATTTATCTATTTAAAAGCGTAGCGCCACATCATCCTAGGAAGCTCCGAAGCTCCACGCGGCACACTCCCGTTCGACACCGCCATCCACTTCAGCGCTGACTCGGCCCGCGACTTATGTCCCGAAGCTCTGTCTAGTTTCATCTTGACCGTCCATCTGATACATGCTTGATCGAACGACGCTCTGTCATCATCCCCGATAGCCTAGCCCGTGAACCATCCATCTTCTAAGCTTGATATCTCCTTCATTTCTCAACTAAATTAAGTGAATTTTTTTAAATGCTCGTCTAGACTAGAGGAACATATCCATACAGTTAGGATGTCATGAAATTAAGCCCAAGTAAATGGAGAATCAAAAGAAGCTCGGGAGGAGAAGAAGTTCAATACCTTGGCTCTGAGAAGGCAAGCTTCAATCAGAGATGCTCAACATGTTCGTTGAGGTCCAAAAAGGCTAAGGATTGAGCCTCTTGATGTGGTGTAAGGTCTAGGTATGAATTCAGTCAAGCTTGATTTTAGGTGTTGGTCTAGAGTTATGTTAGGGGCTCTTTTAGAGGGGTATTTGATGGGGCTTTGCCTTCTCTCACTATTGTGAAGGTGTGGGCACAAGTAATTAGAGTTTTGTGGACTATGGAGGTGTAATGAGCTCTGTCCTGATTTTTGGCAGAAGCTTAAGCTTAAATTGGGCTTCCACAGTGGGAATCAGTGGGGGAGAATGGGTGTATTGTACTGAGAATGGGAGGAGGTACTCTGTGAGCGATTTGGAGGTCTCTCCCTAAGAAAATTTCAGCACTCCTTCCATGGCCGTGGAGGTGAGCTTTTACAAAAATGACTAAGGGTGGGGGGGCTGTCATGGCCAATTGAGGAGTGAAAAATGGTGATTAAGTGGAGGTTAGAGAGGCTCTAACATCTCATTTAGGTGAGGTGGCCTCTAGGTTTGATTTGGGTGAAGCTAAAGAGGAGGTGGCCCTTGATTTTGGCTTCTCCGGTGACTAGGCCGACCGGCCATGGCAGGGGGAGGTGGCTAGGAGCTCAGAGAACCCAGGGGAATATGTCACAGCAATTTAATGGGCTTGGGTTTAATTTTGGAAAAAAGAATCTTATGCTTATGCAATTAAGGCATGAAATCCCTTGATTTAAGGGACCATTGGTCCATGGCTTAGCTTAGGTGGTTAGGTGAGTTTTGGCTTAATCTTAGGGTCCAACTAACAACTGTAGAGTTATTAATTTGATGACTTTGGGGTGGTTAGGCTATCATTGGTCGATGGTTTAGCTTATGTGGTTAGGTGAGTTTTGGCTCAATCTTAGGGTCCAACCAACGACCGTAGAGTCATTAATATGATGGCTTTGGGGTGGTTAAGCTACATTTAGATCTTGGGTCCAAGTGGGTGAAAATGATCAAAACTTGGGTTTAGGTTAGGCTAGCCATGTCCTTGAGCCCAATTGATTGATGCACTTGATGTAGATGATTGTAATTAAAATTTTCTGGTGAAGGATTGAAAGGATTTTAAGTTCAATTGGAGGGTTAATTTGAAGGAATTTGAAAATTGGTGATTTTGGGCATGTTGGGATAACCTTGGGTCTATATTGGGTTAGCCTTGGGCTAAGTCCAAATTTATTCTTGAGAATGGTCAATAGTAATGCCATGAAGAGTTTTCAAAACGAATTGGGTGCCAATTTTGGGATTAAGGAAATCAATTCGGTGAAATTTGGGGACAGCCAATTTGAGGCAATTTTGGGATTTTGGACTTAAGTTGAAATTAAATGAAATTGATACTTCACCAAGGACAATTTATGGTTAATCGTGATGTGTAGGAATGTTATAAAGAGTTTTCAACATAAACCATGGCCAATTGAGGGATCTATGGATTCAATTTGGTGAGATTAGGTCATGTGTCCAAAATTGGGATTTGATCTAAATCAAAATTAGGCTCAAAACATGGGCCAATTGAGCTTGAATTTTTGTTTAGATTGGTCACATGAAAGATGAATTTAAGTTTAGAATTGAAATTGGGGGAATTAAGGACCAATTTGATGGACATTTGAAGTGGATTTGAGGAATTTGGGCCTTTAAAGACAATTTGGGGGTTTTGGTCAAAATGGTCAAATTGGGCAAATTGAGTTATGTGGTAGTTGAGAAAAGTGAAATTGGGAATATTTGGAGCATTTTGAGAATTTTTGGAATTTTTGTTTGAATTTTTGAAATTTTGGGCCCATGAGGGGCATTTTGGTAATTTAGCATTTTTTTGTGATTTTGAGCAATTTGGATATTTTCAAAAGGTTCAGGATGATTTTTGAACAAATTTGGATATTTTGGGCAAATTTGGGAGTTTTGGCCAAATTTAGGGTTTCAAGGGTACTTAAGTAATTTGGGGGAATTTTGGGGCAAAAAGCCAAGTTGATTATTGTGGGTAGAGTTGGAGAGCTCAACACCAAAAGTAAGCCATGGACCAATGGAAACCCTATTTGGGTCCTCTATGTACTGGTCTTAGCTAAACCCTAGCCTAGGGCTAGTAGGTTTAGGGGACCATCTACATGAGTTTCCCAAAGGCTCAAGGGAGCAAAGTCAGGAAATTCTGAGTTTTAGGGTAGTGAGTGAATGTGAGTGATGTGAGTGCCTTAGCTCTAGAACAACACCCAAGGTCAACTCTAAGGTCAAATAGCCCTATAAAAACTCTCCTTGAGCTCCCCCATAATGTCCCCACCAACTAAGTGCTGGAGGTTAGGACCAATATGTGAAACTTCAAATTGAGTAAAGAAGAGTTTAGAATTTCTATTGGTGAGGGTGACTTTTTCTAGTTCCCTAAGAATAGTCAATAGGAAAGTCCTATAGCTAGACCTTATGCTAATAAAGAGAAAGACTAGACCTCAACCAAAAGTGAGGTCAACAAACACTCTTAACACTAGCAATAAAACTAAAAACAAAAAAGATAAAGTAAATTTGTGATGCCTCAAAAATCTCTGCAAAACTTCCTCTACAAATTATTTCAAGAACTTCTCAGGAATCCCTCCTTTTTCTCTCAACTTCCTTTTTTTATAATTTTCTAGGAGGTGCATTTGCATCTCTTCAAAATGTGTCCTGATTCGATGTATTTTCCAAGGGATGCCTCCTTTCATAAGTCCTTTCACCATATATTTTTTTCTAGTGGCCATAACCACCCTCTTTAGCCAATACGTGCCTTAAATGTCCCTTTAAAGTTTGATAAAAATAATTAACCCGTCAAATAAATGACTCTGACGCTTAAGCACGGGGCCTCCAGAGCATAGGCACGACCTTCTCTGTTTCACTGGAGCTTAGCCGCCAAAACACTTTTGCACCATTTTATATTTTTACTCGAAATTTGATCCTTTTTTACTCCTTTTAGCATTTTCACCTTTTTACTTGTACCTAAAATAAAAACACACAAATACCTTCCATTAAAGCGCATTATCTCAAAAATAGGTATAAAAATGTGTCTAAAAACACTATATATTTTAAGTGTATCAAAATCCACCAAACATAAAATGTTACTTGTCCTCAAGTGACAATTCAATCTTTAAAAACTAAATAAGTATGACATGTATATGAATTTCTTTAGGAGTTACTAAAATTTAGATTTAGAAATATAGTAGTCCAATTTAGAAAAAATATTTAGTAAATGAGACCAACTTGAAGTATAGAAATTTTTAATGTTAAGAAATATGAAAATATGAGTTCCTATCTATTCAGAAATATTATAGATTTTTCAAATATAGAATTTAGTCCTTTTATAATCTCCACTTAAAAAAATTTTATCAAGAATAATTTTACTTACTATTTATATTCTTAAGCTTAAGAGTTTCTCAAGTCTTATACTTTAAAAAGATCAAATGTAGAACCAATTTTCGATTAGGCACTAACCCTCAAGCTTCTCATCCCTTATATTTATTTTCTTTTTCTTTTACTTTTTTCCTTTCTCTTTTTCTTTTTTTATTTTTCAGGCAAGGATTACTATATCTAGATAGGCCTTTAATAGTTTTGAATTCCACTTCTCCTTTCCTAAAGCAAAGTCGTGATATAAATCTTTTACTTATAAATATAATAATAGTTTTAAAAATTATTTTTAATAAAAGAAACTTAAGTATAAAAAATAAAAGTTAAATTTCTAAATTTTTCAAAAATAAAATTTTTCTAATTAAAGATAGTTACACTATATTTAACATTTTCTACACTAAAAATTTTTAACTGAAAGTTTTTCTTCATTACTTAGAATTTTAACTAAATTTTCTTACTCATTTCTATAATAAAATTTTACTTTCCTAATATAACTTCATATACATTATCATTTTTTTTCAAATCAAATTCATTTGTAACACATTTGAGAACAAATAAATTTCAAGTTTTAAAATATTTTTCAGTCTCCGCCAAACTTAAATTTTTAACAAGATTAAACAGTTTAGCAACATATACATATAAACAGAAATGAAAATTGAAATATCATGCTTACAAAAAATTTTATATCCTAATTATACAAGTATAAAACTAAAAACAAGAGTAAAATTAATTTTTGATCAAATTTTTATCATTTTAATTTTAATTCAACATGTAGAGATTCTTTAGACTTCTAAGTAGTGGGTACAGACATAAAAACAAACAAACACACTAAAAAAACAAAATAAAAATACAAGGTAGTAATTTTCTGAAACTAAAGTTTAAAATTAAAGCTAGCAAGATTTTCAACTTTTGAAAGACATAGAAATAAGTTCAATCCTAATTAATTAAAACACATTACTCAACACAAAAAAAATTACTACCCTAAAATTGAAAATAAAATATTAACGAAACACAAACATCACAATAACAATTAAACAGAAAGTCTAACACATCTCATAATTTAACAAGTACACAAATTCAATGGTCTCAATTTTACACCACGTAGTTTATCACATATTACAAATATAAAAATAACTTTGCCCTCCTGCTCATCTTCTGAATAACCGCTATTCCAGACATCTGTAGGCACATAATCAAGTTATCTTTGATATGAAGGAAATTCTACTCCTTGTTTACCCCTAATGAGGCTTTCCAAAGATGAGTGAAATTTCTCCTCATAATCACTCTACCTTCTAGCATACCCATCGATATAATCTATAAAATTTTCCAAATTTTGTACCTTATCTGCAGTATAATTAATATTATCCATCATTCTCTGCAATAGTGGATCCTGTGTTTCAGTAGACTCACCTCTAGAAGTAGATGCTCGCGAGGTAGATGGTCTCAATGCAGAAGCAGCAGATGTGGATGCAGAAGACGTCGACAATCCATAACTTCTAAAAAATACTCCTCTCTAACCAAAAGTAGCGCGCTCAGAATACGATTTCAAATTTACACTTGTAATTGGCTTTAAAGGAAGCAACACTTCTTCCCAGCTATCATACCTCACTCCAGCCTGCTCACACAAAGAAAAGATCAAGGAAGCAAATCCCAGACCTACAGTAGTAGTGGCAAAGGCAGAACTAATGATGGTATGATAAATCAAAGCTTCAATACTGATAAGGTTGCCTTTCAGAATACAACAATTCAACGTTGCTCTCTCCATCATAACTTCACTAAGATAATTTGTCGGTAACATACAAGCTAAAATAAAGTAGTGCCACGCCTTCGATGGTGCACTTAACTTTGAAGTGGAAAAGTTGCTCTCCTCTCATTTGTAATTTTCCCGAGTCCCCCTTCCAACAGTTAAATATGAAATAATCTCATCCAGTTCCATCTCAGTCAGACTATATTTTGCAGAAAAACACAAAGTATCAGACAGTAAATTGTAGAACATATTGATTACCACCGATGAAAAAAGTACCAATTTTCCTTTAACCATGACTCGATCCTCTTCCACCCCAGGAAGGTTTTCATCAAACTCTCATACTACAGATTCATAGCCATAATAGAAAAACAATAGAATCGTTCCCATTGTCGGCGAATGATCAAATCTTTCACAAATCCACCTAGATTTCTGAAACACCTATAAGGAATCAATTTTTGTGACTGTAGAGCATCACTATAACTATCCTTAGCTTTTGAACTCGCAAAATTGCTCAAATAAAAGTGGGTCTTTCCCTTACTCATCTTCATTGTTGGGGCCATTAAATAAAATTCCACAATAACTTCAAAAATCAAGTCTAATTTGCTAAACTTAACTCCTATAAGCATAGAATACACTTTTTATGAAAATTCCATAGATTTTTCTTCGCTTTCACCATGAATAGTGATTTTTGGGTTTTTCCAAATGCACTCAAAATACATGGTGAAAATCCAAAATTTTTACATAGAAGTGATGCTCTTACCTTAACAAATCCAAATCAAGCAAATTTGGCTCAAATCCACCAAGAAATCTCCACGAAAAGGTTTGCCCTAAACTTCAAAATTGGAACTCGAGAGGAAGAAGACGATGACATGAGTAAAAATTGTGATTTTTGTGGTTATTTTTCACCTTTAACCATTCACGAACCAGTTTTTGTGAACCGGCGCTTAAGCGTCTGCCTCTCGAGTTACAATGAGCTTAAGCGCAAAAATGTGGTGCTTATGAGCCAGTGCATGATTTTTTATATTTTTGTACTTAGGTAGAATGCTCTATCAGCCTAAGTACACAACCCCTAAATGGTCTTACAACACTTAAATGACTATTTTTTCTCTCCTTTAACTTTTCTCTCTCTCACTAATTTGATTTTAGGCTAAAATTACACAAAATTTCACACGAAAAACACATATATTTATTTACGAACTAGTACAAGTACATGTAACACTTAATTCTCACTCCAAAGAGTCTCAAATGAGAAAATTTTCCTAAATAAAAACATTAAACAAACATACTTAATTAAACACATAAAAAAATGACTCCTAATAAACAAACTCTAACACTGAACTTAATTCCATTCTTCATTTGTTGGAACAAATTCCTATCTTTCATTAGTCTCTCCTGGGGCATTCTAAATATAGAGTTGATATAAAGAACGGTGGTGACGAGCTCTAATACAAACTTCTTCAATCCATTTCTGCTTAAGATACATCTCCTTATCCGCTTCTTCTATGTAACTAATATGGCTAAATTGTATTTTCAATTTCCATCTAATATGCTCTAGATGTGCATTAACTTCATTTACCTTTATCTCAAATATTGCCACAATAGTCTAAATTTTGTTGATCTTTTTTTGCTATTCCTTCAATACTAACGACTAAGAAATCATTATACTTCTCTTGTGCACTTTGACTAATGAATTGTTTCCTCATGACCTCTTCCTTTTCTTCAAATCCATCTCCCATGAAGACATTTTCTCAGAATCTCCCTTTCTCTTAGATTTTTAGGGCTAAAAATGATTCTGGAGTGAACTTCCATCACAAAACTCTTCTATTTATAGGCCTAAATCCTTCAAATAACTTCTAGGCATGTCCTAACACTGCCATAACATGTTTAAGTTAACTAATTGACAGTTAAAACTTCTACAAATTGAATTTTTGCACATGATTTTTAACATCCACACTTAAGTGATGAATATTGGTGCTTAAGTGATACACTGAAAATACATGCATTTTTAGACCCATATTTTATACTCATGTTGACCTCAATTTTGGTTGAGGTTTAGTTTCTCCTCTTTAATAGCCTAGGGTCTAGCCATAGGACTTTTCCTATTGACTATTCTTAGAAAATTAGACTTGAAACCCTCACCATTAGAAATTCTACTCTCTTCTTTACTCAACTTGGAGTTCCACATATTGCTCTCAACCTCTAAATACTTAGTAGGTGAGGTCACTGTGGGGAAACTCAAGATGAGTCACCCTTAGGATTGCTGAACCTTAGGGTTGACCCTGAGTCTTGGTCTGGAGCTAAGGCATTCACTACACTCATCTACACCCACATTCACTCACAACCCTGAACTCAAATTTCTAGTCTAGATCCCTTGACCTTTTGAGATACTCATGTAGATGGTCCCCTAAACCTACTAGCCCTAGGGTTATGGTTTGACTAAGACCACTATGTAGATGACCCAAAATGGGGTTTCCTTTGGTCCATGGCTTATTGGTGATGATTGGTGCCTCAACTCTACCAAAATACCCATCTTGGCATTTTACCCCTAAGACACCCCCTAATTACCAAAATACCCCTCTTTGACCCAAAATCCCAAAATTCAAAAAATTCCCAGAAAATCCCAATAAATCCCAAATATTCCCAATTTTATTTCTTTCAACTACCACATGACCCAATTTGTCCAATTTGACCATCTTTAACCAAAATCCCCAAATTGGCCTTTAAAGACCCAAAATTCCCCAAATCCATCTCAAATGTCCACCAATTTGATCTTAATTGACCCCAATTCCAATCCTAAACTCATATTCACTTTTGATATGACCAAACTAAACCAAATCCAAGCTCAATTGGTCCATGATTTGAGCCCAATTTTGATTTGGGTCAAAACCCCAATTTTGACCATATGACTTAATCTCACCCAATTGAACCCATAGCCTAGTCAATTGGCCTCAATTAATGTTTTAAAATATTTATGAAATTTATATACAACAAAATCAACCATAAATTGACCTTGGTGAAGTTTCAAATCCATATTTTTTTGGCCTAAATCCAAAATTCCCAAATTTTGCCCCAAATTGGCCAAGTCCCCAAATTTCACCCAATTGATTGCCTTAACCTCCAAACTGGCATCCAGTTCATATTCAAAACTCTTCATGAGGTCCCTATTGACCATTTATAATAATTAATTTGGACCTAGCCCAATGATAACCCAAGCTAGACCAAACCTAGCCCAACATGACCAAATTGATTAAAGTTCAAAATTTCTTCAAATTGACCTTTCAATTGGGCTCAAAACCATTTCCATTCTTCACCAAAGTTGTTCCTTGTGATCATCTACACCAAATGAAAAAATCAATTGAGCCAATTGATATGGCTAACCTAGCCCAAACCCAAGTTCTGGTCATTTGCACCCACTTGGACCCATGCACTAAATGTGACCTAACCACCTTAAAGCCACCAAATTAACTCCACCACAGCCATTAGTTGGACCTAGTGACCAGTCCAAACACCATGAAACCACCTAAATCAAGTCATGGACCAAAGGTCCCCCAAATTAAGGGATCTTATTTCCAAAAAATGCACATACTTAAGATATCTTTGCCAAATCCAAGCACTTTTGCATTAAATTGCTGTTATGGATTCCTCTGGGCTCCCTGAGCTCCTAGCCACCTCCCCTTGGCCGGCCGACCAGTCTAGTGGCCAGAAAAGTCCAAAATCAAGAGCCACCCCCATGGCATCTCACCCTGTCGGCACTATTTTTGGTGTGGGGTTTGCCTGTAAGAAGCTGTCGGTCAGCAGAATTAAAATCTCGTTGCACGCTTCGGAAGGACGTTAAAATTTTAGTTTTGAAAAAGATGAAGTCAAACTGACCCCATAATTTTCATAGTTTAATTGAAAGAGCGCTTTACCTCAAATCATGTTTCTATCCCAAAGGATGAACACAAGAATTGAGGGTGAGGCTCAATCAAATAAACTAAATAAAGTTATGACATCCGTCTGGTCTGTGAAACCAATATATTGGCCGACAAGTTCCCATATTTAATATAAGGAATTAAATAGGGTTTATATTATGCTGGGTTCGGGAAAAGCTTCCTATAAGGGCAAGCCCCTATAGTTAATTATATCTTAAGTAACAGAAGTTACATAAGAACACTCTCAATAAAATCAAGAAAAATTACCTTCAAGGAGTTCAAATGGTAAGGACATTTCAAAGATATCGGATTGAGAAGTATGAAGGGGATTGGTTCAAATTTGGAATATTTTATTTTGGAGTCCAAAGGAAGAAATACTAGAGGATGTCACAGATCCAAAAGAAAACTTCGGTGACTTCCCAAGCTATCCTATTATTTGGCTTCAATTTAGGAGAAATTATTTAGATATTTCATCCTGCAATTTTTATTATTTATTAGGATTTACATTTGTGTGAAACAATCAGCTTAAATAACCTTGAAGATGTGAGGATTTAAGTCGTGACGAATGACAACCTCAGAATCCTAAAGCGAGTTTAGGGCTTATTTTATACAATATAGTTGTACAAAGGCCTAAAAAATATGTTGGAGGATTTATGTTGCACTAAGCAAACAACCTCGAATTCCTATGGCTTTTTGTTTAAAGCTAAGGAAGGGATGTATTAGTGTAGATCTTCTTGTTGTTGAAGATGGCCGGGCTGCCCACCATGTAAGCTTCAAGCTCCTCGTTGTAGCAAAATTCAAGTTTTCTAGGTCATTTGGTTATAATGTCAAATCAGGTGACCCTATGGTTAAAGTTCTTTAAATTTTATTATGGGCATATTAAAGTTGATTAAAGCGACGCCGGTCAAGATCCCACGGTTCCATCGTCCCGGCACCACTATTTTCTATTGGAATCACTTAGTCCAAATAAATTTATTAAACTCAACTTAATGAATTCCATAATTTCATTTAGACCATGGAAAAACTCGTTAGCAACCGTAGGTTACCTCCTCCGAGGGTTCCCGATTTTCCAATAGAGATGTTTTAATTTAGTTGAAGTTGTATTTTTATGATGTTTGTGATTAAGTTTTGAGTTGTTTTATATTTTGAAATGTTGTGAGGTATTTTTTGTTTGAAATTTTGGTTTTTACATTTTTGTTTTGGTTTTTTTTTTTTAATTTTTTTTTAACATGCAAGTATTTTTATACAGTAAATATGGTACAATTAGAAAAATACAAGAAAGACTGTAAAACACTGTAAACTATAAAAGTGTACCTGGCGAGTCTTCTCGTTCCACCACCTGAAACTCAAAATGCATGTCAGAGCATTTATGTATATAGAGCTGGAAAAGTAAAGTTTTGGAAACCTTCCTAACGCTATGTTATGTATCGGGGGTCCTTAAATTTTAAGGATAATATTATTAAGTAAGACATATTAAGTTTAATAGATCCCTAAGGTATTCACCAGATTAAGAGTAGGGAGCAGGTCCATGCAACCTTCTTAATGTCTGGTAAAAGATCTTGGGTTCATTTAAACTTTATTATGTTGCTTAATAATTCATCCTAGGAACAACCTAATGCTCAGTGAACATTGATGTCTTGATTATTCCCAAGAATAAGGTAAATATCATTTACCTTTTAATTTGAAGATTATGTTGGTGAAGACCCTTTAGGAGACAAATTAGTGTTATTAAGAACACTTAGCCAAATTTTTAGTCTTAATTGGACTTGTGGTGTTTTAAAAGAGTTTGATTATGTTGATATTTCTAATCCTCTTTTAACAAGTAGATTTCAACTTAAATTCACCACTAAGTCCTTTAGACTTAAGTAAAGGTATTAAGTGTGTGTATTGATTTTAAAAGGATTTAAAACTTTAAGTAATCATTATCAAGATCATTTAATTATCATAAATAAGGGTGTAAAATCATTCATTTTCAAAATTATACCCTTAAATTTAAAAAAGTTATTTTTTATTAATGAAGTTTCCAAAGTTTTTTGATAATTATGAGAATTATTTTGTAATTTAGTAAAGTGAAACGGGTTTCTACCAATTAAGCCCAATTTTGATTATAAATCATCAAAGGAGTTAATTAATATCAGAGATTACTCATTTCTCATTTTAATTAAGCCTAAATGTTCATTGAGGCCAAAATATCCAAAATTACAATTTTGCCCCCTAAGGGTCTAAACTTTCATAATTTGTCAAATTTAAGTCAAATGACTTTGAAATTTTTATGTAACCTTACGGATAGGTCAATTAAGACATCAGAGGAGAAAATGTAAATTTTCACAATTTAATTTAATTCATATAATTATTTTTATGCATAAATATGCATCTTTAAAGAAAATTCCAAACGATGATCATGAAAATTCCTAATCACTTGAAATTTTTATGTGAGCTAGCCCTAGACCACAAAGTCCTTTGGCAAAAATTTTATAATTTTTTGAAGTTTCTGTGATTTATTAGAATTAATTGAAGTTTTGGGGGTTTTAATAAAAATAAAATATTTTATATGTAAAAAAATATGTTTTACATTTTTGGAAAATCTCTCTGAGATCAGAGAACCCAGAGAAATTTATTTTATATTTTTTTGATTTTTATTTGATTTTTTAGCATTATCTTGGTGAAAATTCTATTTTTAAACCTTAAAAATCATTTTTAAAGTTTAAAAATAGATATCTTTATTTTTAAACCTTAGAAAATTATTCCAATGACTCCTAAGTGTTTAGGAAATAATTTGAAATATTTCTATGAGTTTAATATTTTATGATTTTTTCATTATTTTTAATTATTAAAAATAATTAAAAATAACTTAAAAATTAAGTTTTTATTTTAAATATTTTTTTATTTTTATTAAATCCCCCTAATATCAAAGAACTCAAAAAATTAAGTTTGATATTTTTTTGAGTAATATTTTGATTTTTCAAAAATCATTTAAGTGTTAACTTTAATAATGATCTTTAAAAATCAATTAAAAATACAAAATAATCTCAAAATCTTTTAAAATTTTTATGGTGAATTCTCTGACTTATAAATCACAGTGGAGAACAAAAATCAAATGATTTTGATCTTTATGTTCTCCAAATTAAATATTTTAAACAAATTGGGGTTTGCTTAAAATAATGATGTTTTGATTATTTAAAATTATAAAATTATTTCCTAAGACTACTCTAGCCAGAGGGAACTCATATGAATATTTGTAGAATTTTCTAAGCCACATGCAATTTTCTATAATTATTTGAACAGAAAATGCTTAAGAACTTAGAAAATTAAAATCTCTGTCTAGAGATCTCCTATGTCTTCGAAAAAATACTCAACTTGTGCATCTAGACAGAAGCTACAACATATAAAAATTTGGGGACAAGGTTATATCTCAATATGAATGGAGAATTGAAAAACTCCTAACCCTAATTCATTTTTTAAAAATAATTTATACATTAAATTAATATGAAAATAATTCCACATAATTCTCCTCTGTTCACTAAGCAAGAGGGTATTTTTATTTTATTTTTATGAATTTTCTATGCAAAGATATGAATTTTTGAAGTTTAGGGGCTATTTTCTGAATTTATTAAATACCCTATTTATTTATTCAAACCGCGGGCTGACTGGATCCTCGGATCCGTCGAAAAGCCACGCGACGCGCTCCTATTCGACGCCGCCTTCTGACTGAGCTGCCACGCGTCCCGCTGTATCGCCTCAGATGATCATCCGACTTGATCTCCGCCGTTCATCCAATACACGCGAGAATGGACGGCATCCGTTCATCGTCCCCGATAACCTTAACCGAGAGCCGTCCAATTTAAAACCTCAATATCTCTCTCATTTCTTAATGGATTTTAGTGATTATTTTTTTAAATTACTCGTCTTAAAGAGACGAACACATCCATATGATAAACATAATATGAAATCAAGCCATTATAAATGAAGAGCTCGCAAAGGCTCGGGAGAGTGAGGGAGGTTATACCTTTGCTCCGAGAGGTTTAGCCTCAATCAGAGATTCTTCACACCTTCGTTAGGTCCCAAAGAGCTTAGGGATGAAGCCTCTGGCTCTGGTGTAAAGCCTATGTATGTTTTTGACCAAAGCCGATTTTGAGTGTTGGTTGAGAGCTATGATAGAGGCTATTTCAGAGGGGGAATTGATGGGGGTTTGGCTTCTCTCACTGTTGTGAAAGTGTAGGACCAATCTATTGGGAGTTTGGTGCTGTGTAGGTTGAGATTGGAATTTGTCCTAGTTTCGGGCAGGAATTCCAGCTCAAAATTAGATTGCTATGGTGGATTTGAGAGGGGGAAGTGGATTGGAATGTGCTAAGGGTCTCTCAAGGAAGCTCTCAGAGGGGTTTGAAAGGCCTTAGTAAAAATTTTTTTACCACACACTATTCATGGCCGTGGGGTGGATTTTTATAGAAATTGGCTATGGGGTTGCTTGGCTGGCCAATTGAGAGGTTAGCCCCACTGCTTAGGTGTCAAGCAGAGGAGCTTTCAGCTCAATTTGGGCTAAGGTGGCCTCTTGGCATGAGTTTGGGTTTTAACCACGTGGGGGCTCACATTTTTAAGCTTTATCTTGGGTTAAGGTGGCTAACCAAGGCTTGGACCATGGTTAAAGCTTATGATGCTCAGTAAAAATGGCACCATAGGGTATGGACATGTGGTATGGCAAGTACATTGATTTAACCTTCTTATTATCCCTTTTAAAATTTTTTCTTAAAATTTCACCCATGGGATAAATATCAAGCCTAGCCACGGGTTAATGGCTGGCTTTAAACTCAACCCTAGAGTCTAAGGCGAGTCATGGTAAGGCTCATTTGACCATACTAAGTTCAATTGATTTGGGTTTGGCCATAAGTCCAAAGAGGTACACATGACCAAATCTTGTGTTTGGAGTAGGTTAGGCATGCCAATTAGCCCAATTAAATATAGCATTTTGTGTAGGAGACCATGAGGAACATCTTTCATGACGGGTGAAAGTCTTTTTGAGGTCAATTGGTTAATCAATTTGGTGGATTTTTTGGTTTTGGACCCATTTTAAGCATGTTGGGCTAAGTTTGGGTCAAACTTGGGCTAGACATGGGCTAAGTTCAAATTGATAGTTTTGTTTGGTATAAAACATCATAATTAACAATTTTCATGAAGGATGAAAATTGTTTTGAAGTTGATTTGGTGGTCAATTTGGATGGATTTTGATTTTAGACCCAAATTAGGCATATGGATCTAACTTGGGTCAAA
>NEWO01000218.1:327522-338266 GCA_003013225.1 Phalaenopsis aphrodite
AAACTTTCTCACAACTCCTTTCCACATTTGGTTTGATACTTCGCGGATTGAACCAACTCGTGTTGTGCTGCGCACACTTTGAAACATTAATTTAATTTTACACCCTTTTAAATAAAGATGTTAAAATTACTTGTAAATTAAGACCCACCCGGTCTACAGATTAACCTCTATTTCTTCAGTGCTTGCACTAAAGATTTCAAGGTTTTTGACCATATAGCTGAACCTAAAACTTTTTGTTTTAAAGCCAGTTGTGATGGCTTACCCAACGCTGACCTTTTCTTGCAACCTGCTGACGGACCGCAACGCCCGTAACGTTGCTCCCACCATCAAGTTCGGAACTGGATTTGAAGACCTCGAGGTTATCCTCGGGAAAGCCCCGTTCATGGTAATGAAGGTCGCTGCCCTGGAAGTTCAAGAGCCATCTACAGAATTCAGTTTGAGCTGCCTTTAAGACTTCCCTGCCGGTAAGAAGGCTAAAGCTGTCGTTATCAAGCCTACTATCCCCGCTGCTGCTAAGGGGAAGGAAGTGATGATTGTCGAAGGTTCGACTGAAGGATTAACTGTTCCACCATCTGTGTTTGAAATCGGGTCAAGCTCAAGGACAGTACCACTGACCCGAACTCAAAGGAGGAACCGCAATAAGAGAGTTCAGAGGTCCATCACAACCCAGACTCTTGAGAACACACCTGATGAGAAGGAGCCTCATCAAATTGAAGAGGTATTACCAGAAGTTTACCCACTCCTGCGAGGAAGTAGATTCCATACTCTGACAGATACTGATGGATATGAGAGTATCCGGAAGATTGCTGCTGCATTATCATCACCTCATGGACATGGTGAGAAGGGAAAGAAATTCAGCCCCATCACCCGAGTTAGTGCAGTCTTCAAAAGGCTTGCTATTAAAGAAAGATGTTTTATTAGTGAACTACTTAGACGAGTGGGACATGCAATTTCCCCTCATATGAAGAATGAAATTTTGAAGGATATTAAGTCCACTAGAAAGTCTCGTAGGTCGACTATAGAGTCACCTACTCGTGTTCTCGTTTGGCTCCATTTGAGAAACCGAGTCGATACTATTTTGACCACCACCGATCATACCACCCCCAGAACCACAGGTCGCCGACCGATTAAGTCAAGACTGGGTCCGAGAGGTTCACCCATTATTTCTACAATCGTGGAAAGAAAAACAAGACAGTTACCTGACACTATAGCCGGTCTACACCACAGGGAGCATACCTTCCCTCGACATACCGATGTCTCTACTGAGACACCCCGTCCTGAGGCATCATCATTGAAAAAGAAGAAGGTATGGGTACCTAAGGTAGCTGCACTGATACAGTTCAGTGAACCTGTGAGACAAGAAGGAGAACCAGTGCCTGAGATATCTGACGTCGTCGCGACAATAGCTAGCAAGATGGAGGAACAAGTTGAGGATTTCCATCAGGGTCCTCCAGATCTTAAAGCAATCAAGGAATCGATAATTGAAGATAAAGTTGAGAAACTCAGGATTGAAATTTCTGAGTTAGCACGAGAACACAGAGTTTCTGTCAATAACGAGGATTTTGATTACAGTGATTACTTGGAGGAAGATTTCATGGATGTCCATGTGATCGAAACCAGAGCTACCACATCTTCGCACGAGGCTCAACCTCATATGGAAGAGAATGCCGTAGATGAGCTGCGTAGGGTTATCCTCCTCAGGGATGAGCAAGTTGTTCTACTAGAGAAAAGAAAAGAAGAGATGAATGCAGCTATGACCGCCATGACCACCATTCAGGGGCAATCACAAGCACCAAGATTGGCTTCTCCAGAAATTAACCAGCCAGAAATCATACACATCGCAGATGAAAGAAGGGAGGCTACTTCGATAGAGTAAGAAGAACAACCGAAGAAGGATTCTCCATCAAGTGCCATGCCAGAAAAAGAGTTCAAACAAATGGTTGAGCAAGTACGGGATGCCTTAGCCCAGTCCAAGGGTGGTGCATCAATTTTAAAGGTTAGACCTTATCCGGAGGAATTTGATGCCGTGCCTTTCCCCAAGGGCTTTGTAACCCCGAACTTCAAGATATTCGATGGGACTGGAAATCCCAGATAACACATAACACATTTTTGAGCCAATTGTGGAAACACAAGGAATAGCGAAGCTCTACTCTGCCAACAGTTCGTTAGTAGCTTGTCAGGGATCGCTTTCGACTGGTACGCTGACCTGCCCAAGGGATCATTTAAAACATTTTTTGAGTTGGAACAGTTATTTGTGAAAAGATTTGTTGGAGCGCAGCATCATGTGTCTATCGGAGAACTCATGATGGAGAAGCAGAAGCTTAGTGAAACCTTGACAGACTATATTTTGAGGTGGAGAAACCTTAGCATGAAATGTGAACCTCAGCTACAGGAACATCAAGCAATTGAGATTCTACTCAAAAGCATTCATGGTACAGTAGCTTTCATGCTTAAGGGACTCACCATCAAATCCTTTGAGAAGCTACTCAGTAAAGCCAACAGTCTGCAAGAAGAAATGATGCACATGGAGCCACATGAAAAGGCTAAGGTAACCAGAGTATTTGAAAAGAAAACAGGGGTAGTCGCAACTGTCAACAAAGGAAAGCAGCCGATAAAGATATATGCAGAAGATCATCAACAATCCTTGTCACAGTACTCTTAGAAACAGAGCAGTCAATCCAACCAACGACCGTCTCAGGAGGGATCACCCCAAACATCGGGTAAAAGAATATCCCTGTTGGAGCGACAGAAAGCTGTTTACTCCTTCAAAGATGAAGCTGTACCTAAGATATTCAAAAGTTTGATGAAGAAATCAGAATTCAAACTGCCTGATCCGAAGAAACCCGAAGAGGTGGATAAGAAGAATGAATCGAATTATTTGCTGTACCATCGGTTGCTTGGGCACACTATTGACAAGTGTTTCGTCTTTAAAGATTGGCTCAAGAAGAACCTTAAGGAAGAGAATATTATAATCCCGAAGGAATATTTGAGAGAACCTGAAAAGGGCCGTAAACATGATTTCAACTGAGCTAATCTCCCCAATTGATCCATATGTCGGATCAGATGAATGGAGTACAACTTGGGATGAACTCAAGAGGGTCCTCAATCAAATGCAGGATTCATCAAAATAAGCTTCTATAAATACCGAAGAAGGATGGAATGAGGTATGGAGCAGACCGTCCAAGAAGATACTGAACAAGCTACAGTTTGCATCAAAACAAGCCTCCATTTAAAGTCCGCAGCATACCAAGCCCGAGATGAAGATTTCATTAGAAAATCTGTCATCATCCAGGACAAAGAACAAGAAAAAGAAGAGCGTCACTGCCAAGATTAATAGCACGGGGGGTAGGATAAGGGTTGCCTCTACTAGATTGGTTGTCTTGGATTCGGGGAAGAAAGTCCTCGAACCCTTGACTTTGTATGATTATCTTTTTGTCCCTCCGGGGTCTTATGAATATAATGGTTGTGATTTTGGCTACGTTTTGACTATTTCTAGTAATAACGTGACTGATTATAACCAAGTTGGTTGCGATCTCGATCCCCAAAATGATCCTCAAATCGTACTTGAGTTCGATGAACTTGTTGTCAAGTCTGAAGAAGACATCAATGATCTTGCTTACGACAGCACTGATAACAAAGAGCCAACTCTCGAGCGTCACGGTGCACCGCTCGCCATCAACTTAGATCCCACCGACGAAGAGGAAAAGATACCAGAAGATTCAACAATGATATTCAAGAAGAAGAAGTCACAGAAATCAACTTAAGGAGCGGAAAGGTATTACCACCAAGAACAACTCCAGCTGACAAAGGAAAACAGATAATGACTCGAGAAGAGATACCCCCACCTCCGCCAGTGGAAGAGCCGCATAATCAAGATAAAATCAGAGGATCGTATAAACTAGATTACAACGTGCTAGCTCGTCTTAGGGAGTTGCCTACCCGACTAAGCATCTACAACGCTCTGATCCTGTCAAAGGAGATGAGAGAGTCTCTGATTATAGCTTTGCTAGATCCAAAAATTTGCTTAACTCAGTTGGCTAGCACATACTCAGATGAAGTTTGCTCGTTGAAAGAACAATCAGGGGTAACCTTTACAGACGAAGACTTGCTCCTTGGTACCGCCGACCACAACCGTTCGCTCTACATTTCCGTCAACATTGACAGATTTGTGTTATCCAGAGTTTTAGTGGATCCTGGAGCATCTCTTAACTTGATGAGTCAACGGGCGTTAGCATATTTGGACTTCGACGTTCAGGAACTCATCCCCGATAAGATGATGTTAAGAGGATTCAACCAAAAGGGAGAAAGGGCCCTTGGATCAATCTCATTACTTATGAAGGTTAGAGAACTTGTAACAACCGTTAAATTTCATATCATCGACGTCGAGACCTATTTTAACGCTCTGTTGGGACGACCGTGGATTCATGAGCATAACATGGTTCCTTCATCCCTACATCAGTGCATTAAATACCGCAAAGATGGTCAAGAAAATTGCATCAAGGGAGACCTGCAACCGTTTTCAGTGCATGAAGTTGGTATCCATGAAGATGCTGCCTACTACGCGCCTTGAAAGAAGACTATCTTCTCGCGCGAGATTTTGACAAACAAAGACAAAGATTCAGAGGGATCACAAAAAGAAGGCTATACAACTCCACTTCAACAACCTTCTACCACTCCCTTACACCGAGTTGGTGGAGGTTCTTCTAGTTCACGCACCCGAGGTCGAGGCCGGGGACGCGAACGAGGAAAGATCAATTTAATTGTTGAACGGACTAGGCCAACTATCAACATTGGTAATGAAGAAAGTTCTGAAGAAAAGGCAATGATGACCAAATAGAAGAAGCCTCAGTACGAGATATCCCTAGAAGATATAGAGAGAAATGAATATAAAACAATGTATGATCGGATAAACCACTATGTGGATACTATGACCCTCACTCCGATTCTCCCTCAAAAGGTCGAGAGTTTAGAGGTTAGGGATGTCCGTAGTGTTGGTTCAAAACCGATCAAATTTTACCGCGCTTCTACCTCTACTGAGCTTGAAAAACATGTAAATTTGGATGTTGATGCTAATGAATTAATGGAATTGCCTTTTGGTTACTTCTCGTCTTGTGTTCAAAAGTTAATTCAAAAGGGGCACTTACCAAAACAATTGCCAAAAGATAAATTTCAACTTTTTGAAAATTTGTGGAATACTAAAAGACGAACTCCCAATTCAAAAGAAGGTCTCAAATTTGGTACAGTTGGACCAGTCGACGATTCTGAATTTTGCATGGTTGTTTCTAGTGAGCCAAAAGAGGATTGTCTCGATATAGAGGATGACTCTGCTGATCAACCAATAGGAGATGCTCCGCCAGTGTTTGAGGAAGAAATTAAATCCAATATCGATGAATTGAAAGAGATTAACCTCGAAACTGAAGAACAACCCCGACCTACATTTATAAGTTCTCTACTTAATGACGAAGAATCTGCAGAACTGGTCAAGCTATTAGCAGAATTCAAAGATTGCTTCGCATGGAGCTATGATGAAATGCTAGGACTATCAGCGGAGGTTGCAGTCCATAAACTTGGGGTGGACAAGAATGTAATCCCAGTAAAACAAGCTCCCAGGAGAATGCGCCTCGAAATAGAACAATAAGTCATCACCGAGGTAAAGAAGTTGATAGACGCTAACTTTGTTAAAGAAGAGCAGTACCCCACGTGGTTAGCCAATATTGTACCGGTTAAAAAGAAAAATGGATAGATCCGCATTTGCGTCGACTTCAGAGATTTGAACAAGGCATGTCCAAAAGACGAGTTCCCACTACCTATACCGGAAATGATGGTAGACATCGCTTCAACACATGAAATTTTCTCCTTCATGGACGGATCGTCGGGGTATAACCAAATCAAGATGACCCCCGAGGATGCAGCACTTACAGCTTTCAGAACACCGATTGGAATCTTCTGCTACACAGTGATGTCGTTCAACCTAAAGAACACCGGAGCAACATATCAGCGTGCAATGACGAAGATCTTTGACGACCTCATTCACAATCAAGTAGAATTCTACGTGGATGATCTGGTCATCAAAAGTAAACAAAAAATAAGCCATTTATATGATTTGAGGATTGTGTTTGAACGGTTACGATGATATGACCTTAAAATGAATCCCTTAAAGTGTGATTTCGGCGTCACCTCCGGGAAATTTCTAGGATTCGTTTTCCGTCATCGAGGAATCGATATTGACCCGGATAAGATTAAAGCTATCTTGGAAATGCCTCCCCCTAGAACCTTGAAACAGTTACGTTCCTTCCAGGGGAAGTTGGCATATTTGAGACGCTTTATTTCTAATCTCTCAGGTAGGTGTCAGCCTTTCTCGGCATTAATTAAAAAGGACGCCAAATTTATTTGGGAAGAGAAATGCTAGAGGGCCTTTGAGGACGTTAAACAATATTTAATGACACCTCCTGTCTTGACAGCCCCTATCCTAGGGAAACCATTGATACTTTATACCGCGGCTTTAGATGACTCTCTTAGAGCCCTCTTAGCCCAAGTCAATGAGGAGGGAAAAGAAAATGCTCTCTACTACTTTCGTCGTCTAATAGCGACAGAGGTAAGGTATCCGACTATTGAGAAGCATTGTCTAGCACTAATTTTTGCCGCTCAAAAGCTTAGACATTACATGCTTTCTCATAAGATCACCCTAATTTCAAAAGTTAATCCATTGCAATATTTGATGACCCAACCAACACTCTCCGGACGTTTAGCAAGATGGTCAATGATCTTATTGCAATTTGATATTACTTTTGTGCCCCTCCGTGCTATCAAGGGACAGATTTTAGCAGATTTTCTTGCTGCACACCCACTGCCAGCTGGGTCCTCTCTCAACGACGAGTTACCGGACGAGTAGATACTATAGATAGAATTTTCAAGCGTGCAGTGCTGGTAAATGTACTTCGACGGTGCTTCATCAGCCAAAAAAAACAAGGGATCAGGCACAGTTACACCAGGCAAGGCAAGGATCGGTTTGATCTTTATTACGCCAGATAAGTGCATTTTGAGGTTTTCGTACCACCTAACGGAGCCATGTACCAACAATGAAACAGAATATGAAGCCTTAATCACCGGATTAGAATTGGCAATTTTGATGGATATAACGACATTGACATTTATGGTGACTCTCAACTTGTCGTCCAGCAAATCGCCGTACAATATAGAATTCTAAAACCAGGATTAGCAGAATACCATCTGTATGCGATGAAGCTCCTGGAGCAGATTCCTAAGGTGACTTTCTACTGGATTCCTCGGGGAGATAATGCTCATGTCGACGCTTTAGCAAAACTCGCTAAGGAAATGGCGTGTCCCCCGAACGATTCCATTGAAGTCACGGTGCAAGGAAGACGAGTCTTGTCTCGAAGCGACTTCGAAACCCTACACAAACTTGGAAAAGAAGAAACCGTAAATACAATTGCAGACATCAACAAAGATTGGTGCAAGCCATTAATAGAATATTTGCATACTGGAAAGCTGCCAGATGACAAGTCTGAGGCACACCACATCACAAGAAGGGCCATGTCTTATGCCCTGGTGGGAAATGTTCTCTACAGAAGATCGTTCGACCAAATGTGGCCACAGTGTTTGAGCAGAGCCGAGGCACCAAATATTGTCAAAGAAGTACATGTTGGATTGTGTGGCGCTCACCAGTCGGGACCAAAAATGAAAATGAAGATTAAAAGACTCGGATATTATTAGCCAGCAATGATGTCTGATTGCATGGATACTGCCAAAAGATGTCACCAATGCCAGGTGCATGGGGTGGTCTTACACCAGCCTCCGAATATGCTACACCCAACTGTCTCCTCATGGCCATTCGAGTGTTGGGGCACAGACATAATAGGTCCGCTTGACCCTCCATCTTCTAAAGGACACATATTCATACTTGCCGCTACATATTATTTCTCCAAATGGGCAGAGGCAATACCGTTACATGAGGTTACGACACAGTACGTCCTTCAATTTTTCAAAAGCCAACTTGTCTACCGTTCCGGAGTACCGTGAAGAATAATCTTTAACAATGGGACAGCTTTCAAAAGCACAAAAATCAACAATTTTGTCAGAAGACATGAGATAGATTGGAGATACTCTACAATTTACTATCCCAGAGCAAATGGTCTTGCTAAAGCTTTCAGCAAGACACTGGTACAGATTTTGAAGAAAACATTGGACGAGAATAAAAGGGATTGGCATAACAAACTGTTAGAAGCCCTGTGGGCCTACCGGACGACTTTCAGGACTCCCACTCAGTGTACACCTTATATGCTCGTGTACGGGACTGAGGTCGTGCTACCGTTAGAGATGCAGACACCATCTCTCTGAGTCGCCGTTGCCAACAACCTTACAACAGAAGAAAGCACAAAACTCAGGCTTGAAGAACTGGAGAGTCTCGAGGGAAAATGATTAGAAGCACAACAACATTTGGAGCTCTACCAGGTGAAGATGGTACAAGCCCATGACAAATTGGTCCGCCCAAGGACATTTAAAATTGGTGACCTCGTACTTGTGCTCAAAATACCTATTCTTAATCGCCGCAAAATAGGTGGAAAATTCGAGCCAACTTGGGAGGGACCATTTGTTGTTGAGAAGGTCTATATAGGAAGAGCCTACCAGTTAGTGGACTTCCGGGGTGAAAGACCCATGTTATCGATAAATGAACGATACTTGAAGACCTATTACACGATCTGATGCTTCTTAATGCCACTTGCCTCTGCTCGCCTCTGCTTGTATTGAGACTTTGAAACCTTGATTATTTTAGGGTTATCTATATGGACATATGTTAATGACCGGGTCCAAATTTTGTAATTAATCTCATACATAATGAAAATTTTGAGAAAATTTTTGAACTTTACACGTTCTCTTTTCTACTTTTGGATTTAAAATTCCATTAAACTAAAACAAACTCACACGTAAAACGAGTAATCCTTTTCACCAAAACAAACTGAAATTTACTTTAATAAATACTCTGTTTTGTTCTTGTTCATGCCAAACTTTGGCCCACTGACGTTTCTTTCTGTCGTCTGCAGAAAAATGTCAGGACAGAGGCTGATCTTTGCTTTCCAGGACGGCTGGAACCTCACACTAAATGAAGAGATGGCGCCACAAGGAGGTGTCATAGATTTCGACATTGATTTCAACCAGATTGAAATGGACTACGACGACCCGCTAATGGGCATGGTCAGCAAGGAAGAAAAGAAAGGACTACCCTCACTGTTGAGGGTGACCACTCAGGACGACGTGTCACGTAAGGGTAAAAACGTGATAGCAGAACAACATCCGATGGAGGGGCCCAGCCGACTGCCCTCCATGATAGCAACTCCGGCGAGGGGCTTAATAGCTGCCCATAGCGAACAACTACCAAATACTCCACTCCGAAGAACACAATGCAGAAATGCAAGCCGAAAGAAACAGAGAGCCTTTCTGCGACAGGAGCGCAAGCGCCAAAGAAACGTAAGCGGTTTTCTTACCCCCATTTCTTAGGGACATATCTACGATCCAGAGCAGAGAGAGACTTCTGCGAGCCTGCCCACTACAGATGAAGAATCGGGATTTCTGACAGGATCAGTTGTACCTCCAGTCCCAGATATCTTGTGCAGAGGTTGCCCAACATGCAACGTCGAGATACCAGCCATGACATCAGTCACGGGCGGATTTGTGGAATGCTCGGATTGCAGCGTTTTACATCTACACCGCTTCAGTACCTTAGAAGAGTACACTGCCAGTACCAACGAGTCTCAAACTCTAGATTTTGTGGCAAACGAGCTGTATGTCCCACTGGGGACAGATCAATGCGCATCGCGGAGCCCAGGATCATACATCCCGCTTGAGGCTGAATCTCATATTCCGGATCGGCTAGCACCGGTTTTGATTCCCGCCAAGGCCCGGAGGAAAGAACACCCCAGACAACTGCCAACTCTCGGAATGGTAGAATACTACAAAATAAGCAAGGTAAACCAGAGAGAATTTGAGTTCTATGAAGAAGTTCAAGGAAAGTTTATCAATATATTGGAAGGCCTGGAGTTGATACCAGGGTTTTCTCTGAAACTGATGGAAGAAGCATCATGGATTGCATCTTTGATTTGAGAGATAGAGGTTGAGCAAGCCTTCTCATGGAAAGAACGTACTCCGAGCTGAAGAAATGGATGCGGGGGAAAGGAAGAATCACCATCAAGTGTGGATGTTGCTACAATTTTACAAACGACAGACAGGGGAATCCGCCTGGGATACTCAGAAACGACCAAGTGGATCCATTGCCACCGATGATCAAGTGAATGATAAAGAGAATGGTCAAGTGGAATATCCTACCCTCCACTTGCATTCCTAACAGTTGCATCATCAACATTCACGAAGAAGGTGACTGCATTCCTCCGCACATTGACCATCATGACTTTGTGAGGCCTTTCTGCACGGTCTCATTCACGAGTAAGAGTAATATTTTGTTCGGAAAAGAAATTGATATAATCAGCCCTGGTGAATTCAGAGGAGCTGTGGAGATTCCACTTCCGGTTGGTTCAGTACTTGTTCTCAAGGGCAACGGTGTAGACATTGCCAAACACTGCATTCCAAGAGTACGACACCATAGGGTGTCCGTGACCTTCCGCAGAATGGATGACAGTAAGATACCATATGGATTCCAGCAAGACCCGAAGTTGGAAGAACTGTTTCCTTACGAGCTATGAGAAGGTTGTACCTCTGAATACATGCAAAG
>NEWO01000218.1:347079-407599 GCA_003013225.1 Phalaenopsis aphrodite
TCCTACCCTTTGAAATTCCTTGAAGATAATATTTCTTGATTTTTATCGAGAGTCTTCTTAAGTGACTTTGGTCATTTAAGATGTAATTAACTATAAGGGCTTGCCCTTATAGGAAGCATGTCCGAACCCAGCTTAATATAAACCCTATTTAATTCTTTATATTAAATAGGGGAACTTGTCAGCAAATACAAAGGTTTCGCAGACCAAACGGACGTCATACTTTCCGTAGTTTATTTGATCGAGCCTCATCCTCAGGTCTTACTTTATCCTTCGGGATAGATACAGGATTTGAGGTACAATGCTCTTTCATTTTAAAACTTTGAAAATTATGGGGTCAGTTTGATTTCATACTTCAATGTCCTTCCGAAGCGGGCGACGGGATTTCAATTCCGACGACCGACAGCTTCTTACGGGCAACCCCACAAACCAACCCGAAATATCGCCGACAACTCATTTTTCGTGATATTACACTTTAATGGAATAAATTTTGATATTTTCTTACAGGTTAATGATTTTTAGGGCTAAAAGCAAAAAGAAAGTAAAAAGGAAAAAAATTGGAGTCAAAATTATGTTTTTGAAGAAATGCTCAGCGTCGGCAGCGCAGACGGTGCATAACAACTTAAGGCTGGAGATTTTTACTCAGTACCGAAGGTGCCAGACCAGCGCTGACGATACCAAAGGCGATGCAAACCCTGTTTCTAGAAGGTTCAATGTATTTGGACATTTTTTTTAAGAGTGTTTGGAGGGACCTCTTGGAGAACCGACCTTGGGCTCTATTTGGGGCCGAATTTCATTAGAAAAAGTGCCTATCTACATTTTTCACTCCTCTACGTTCATTTTTGGCACCACATCATTCTATTCCACTTCCATATTGGAGTCAATTTTTTATTTTTCTTTCATAGTTTAGAGTTTTTGTGGTGAGATTTAGTGTGAAACTTTATGTAAGAGTGTTGGCGAAGGAGAAAAGTAAGAGATTTGCTTTGAGAAAGAGTTTTCAGATAAGTATTGTTTGTTTATCAGTGTTGTATGAACTTTCTTTTATATATGAAATTTGTGTTTTGTTATTTCTTTCTCATGAAGTCTGAGTAGTTCCCTCTATCTTTCTCCCTACTATGAGATATGGTGAAATGAAAAGATAATATGGATGTGCCAATATTAAAATGTAAAATAAATTGTGATAATTTTTGAACTCCAAACTTAATTTACTTTCTGATCTGACCAATTGAATTATTAAAATGTGCTGTGAAACAAATGATCTAGGAAATGGAGTATGAGTTCTACAACAGAGTGAGGATCACATTTCATTCCATGGCGGAGAACATCGTTCATGGAATTAAGTGCAAATAAATAGGAAAATATTCTTTGTTGAGTGAAGATTTGGATAACCTTTAGGGTGATAGAAAAAGATCTTCAATTGAGTCTTATTGTTTAAAAACTGAAACGAGAGCTACCCTTCAGGTGAAGGGAAGTGGGAGTTTTGGAGTGGGATCCAGTATCTTCCTAGAGCCACGGATTTAGAGAATAAACACTGAGGTTAGCCAATGATTTTCTATGCACTGTATTAGGGTGGATAATTAAAATTGCTCTTATTTTACACAATACATATTATGAACATTTATCTCATCTCATTTTACTATAGCTTCATTGTAGTGAGAATGATGCTTTTTCACATAAAAATCTTCGTTATATAAACATAATTAATAGATTAGTATTTACTGTTTTAATATTTGCATTTTTGATTAGATAGCAGTTTAGAAATTTAATTTTGATTACATCTGAACAATTTAAATTAGTGACAGTGATTTCATTTGACTTTCTGTGAATTTCCTAGCAAATCTATCATTTCCAATTTAAATTTTCCCCATGGGATCGATATTCGGGGCTTAAATAGAAAGTTCATTATTACTTGATAACTATACGTATACTTGCGTAGAATTTGATATTAATTGATTATACTTATTTAAACTTTACACAATCTATTGCAACAAAAAAACGAATCAAGTTTTCGGCGCTGTTGTCGGGGAATGTAATAGTTAAATTAATTAGTTTTGATAAATTAGGAAATTTAGAAATAATATATATACCATAAAAAAATTAAAAAAATAAAAAATCCAAAAAGAAATATTTTTATAAGAGTGTTTATTTTACTTTGCTTACTTTGTTGTTTATGTGAAGCATTAGATATGGAGGTTTAGTACCTTACGATTCAGAATTAGAATGCACTATTAAAAAAGTTCAAAAACAATAAAGAGAAATTAAAAAATTTACAAGAAATGGTGAATAACTTAGATAATCCAACAGATGAAAATTGATAAAGACCTTTAAAAGATTATGTGAATCCGACAGCACATGAACTTCACTTAACTATTCAAAATCCTGATCTTACTGCTAATTCATTTGAGCTTAAATCTGCTATTATTTAGATGGTACAAAATAATCAGTTTGGAGGATCACCTACTGAAGATCCTAACTTAGATCTTGCTAGTTTTCTTCAAATTTGTGCTACATTTTAATATGACGGAGTGTCTAATGCTGTTAGGCTTAGACTTTTTCCTTTCTCATTACAGGATAAAGCCAAGGCTTGGTTGAATTCGTTAGCACCTGGATCTATTAGAACATGGGAAGAACTATCACAAAAATTCTTGGCTAAATATTTTCGACGCTAAAAAACTTCTAAGCTTAGAAATGATATTACATCTTTTTGTCAGTTTGAAGGGGAATCGATATATGAAGCCTCTGAAAGATTTAAAGATCTTCTTAGAAAGTGTCTACGATGCTTTACCAGATTGGTTAATAATTCAAACATTTTAAATGGATTGGTGGGATCACTTAAATCTATTATAGATGCTATTGCGGGTGGTTCATTATTGTCAAAACCTTTTGATGAAGCATACTCTTTAATTGAGGAAATGACTACTAATAATTTTAAATGGCCCTATGAAAGGGTAAATCCTAAGAGAGTAGCTAGTATTCATGAATTTGATGCAATGTCTATTTTAACATCTCAAATTACTGCTATTTCTAAAAAGAATGATCAAATGGGAGTGAATTATTCTAAAAAATCCCAAGTATTAGAGGAGAATTCACTAGGACAGATTATTGATACTCAATCATCTTATGAAACTTTAAACGCTATAAATAATCAAAATTACAATCCCTATTCTAACTATTTTATTCCTGGATGGAAAAATCACCCTAATTTTTGTTGGAATAATTATAATAATTTAAATCCATTCGGAAATCAAAACAATCAAAGAAATCCAAATTTTTGACCTTATTATCCTCCAAGATTTAACTCCAACCCTAACCCACAAGTTAAAGAAAAGAAGTTAATGATGGAAGAAGTAATGTTGAATATGGGAAATCAAATACAGAATCAAGGTGCTACTATTAGAAATATTGAAAATCAATTAGGACATATTGCTACTACACTTAGTAGCAGACCTTCTAGAATTCTTCCAAGTACTGTGGAATTTAATCCAAAAAGATCAAAATAAAGAGAAAATTAAAGCTATTCAATTATGAAGTGGAAAAGAATTTGAAACAAGGATCCAAATAGAAACTGAAGTTGATGAAGAGAAGGAAAAAATGGAAAATGATCAACTGGAAAATAAACAAACATAGGCCCCTATAGAAAAATCATTATCTCTGTTTCCTCAAAGACTGAAGCAAAAGAATAAAGATAAACAATTTACAAACTTTTTGTAAATCCTTAAGAAGTTAACAATAAATATTCCTTTTGTTGAAGCTTTGGAACAAATGCAAAGTTATGTGAAATTTATGAAGGATGTATTAAACAAGAAAAAGGAAGTTTACAGATCATGAGACTGTTGCACTCAGTGAAGAGTGTAGTTGTATTATTCAGAAAAAGCTTCCTGAAAAATTAAAAGATTTTGGTAGTTTTACTTTAGCTTGTGTAATTGGAGAAAAGTTTTACAGAAAAACTTTATGTGATTTAGAAGTGAGTATCAATCTTATGCCTTTATCAATTTTTAAAAGTTTATATTTGGGCAAAATTTTCCCTATTACTGTAACTCTTCAGTTAGCTGATTGGTTAATAACTTATCCAAAAGGAGTTATAGAAGATGTGCTAGTAAAAGTGGATAAATTTATTTTTCCTGTAAACTTTATAATATTTGATATGGAGGAAGATAAAGAGATTCCTATTATTTTAGGGAGATCATTTCTCTCAACAAGGAGAGCTGTAATAGATGTACAAAAAGGAGAATTAATAATGAGGGTTAATGTTCAAGAAGTGAAATTAAATACAGGGAAAGCTATGAAATATCCTGCAATAGAAAAAGATAATGAATGTTTAAGTATAGAAGTAGCTGATTATCCAAGTAATGAGTAGTTTAAGAATGAGTTCGAGAAATTTTTTATACTGAAGCTGAAGTAAAAGAAGAAGATTTAGATTATATTCAGGGCAAATTTGAAGCATTAGACTTGTTGGAAAATGATAGTAAAAATCTTATTCCTTAAAGTATTAAACCACCTAAACTTGAATTAAAGATATTACCTACCCATTTAAAATGTGTATTTTTAGGAGAGTCATCTACATTGCCTGTTATTGTATCTTCTGAGTTAACTGAAATTCAGAAACAAAAGTTGATAGAGATGTTGAAAAAGTATAAAAAGGCATTTGGATGGACTTTAGCAGATATTAAAGGAATTAATCCTTCAATTTGTATGCAAGGAATTTTATTAGATGAATAGTATGAACCTAAAGTAGATCCTCGGAGAATATTAAACCATAATGAAAGAACTTGTTAAAAAAGAGATTTTAAAGTGGTTAGATGCTGAAATTATATATCATATTTCAGACAGTGCTTGAGTAAGCCCAATTCACTGTGTTTTGAAGAAAGGAGGAGTAACTGTTGAAGAAAACAAGAAAAATGAATTAATACCAATAAGACAAGTAACTGGTTAATGAATTTGCATAGACTATAGAAAACTAAATATGACAAACAGAAAAGATCAATTTCCTTTACTCTTTCTAGACCAAAGATTAGATAGATTGGCTGAGAACAAATGTGATTACTTTTTAGATGGATATACCAGATATCACAAAATTCTAATTGCTTTAGAGGATCAAGAGAAAATAACGTTTACAGACCCATACAAAACATTTGCTTTTCGTAGAATGCCTTTTGGACTATGCAATGCACCTGCAACATTTCAAAGATGTGCGATGTCAATTTTTTGTAATTTTATAGAGCATGAAATTGAAGTGTTTATGGATGTTTTTCTGGATTTGTGACTTCGTTTGAGTTTTCTTAATAATTTAGAAAAAATTCTGGAAGTATGTGAAAAAATCAACCTAGTTTTAAATAAGGAAAAATGTCAATTTGTGGTTGTAGGAGGTAATGTTCATGGGCATAAAATTTTTGAAAAAGGCATGAATATAGATCCTGCAAAAATTCAAGTTATAGAAAAATTACCACCTCCTAATAGTGTTAAAGGGGTGAGAAGTTTTCTAGGACATGCTGGTTTTTACAGGCGCTACATAAAAATGTTTTTCAAAAATAACTAAACCCCTATGCCAACTTTAAAAAAAGATACAAAATTTGATTTTAATGAGGAATGAATAATGACAATTGAATTATTAATAAAAAAATTAATCACTGCACCAATAATAATACCGCCTGACTGGGAGAAACCATTTGAAATAATGTGCGATGCTAGTGAATATGTTATTAGGGCTGTATTAGGAAAAAGACACAATAAAGTTTTTAAAGTTATATATTATGCTAGTAAAACACTAAATCATGCTCAAATTAATTATACTACTACTGAAAGAGAATTATTAACTATTGTTTATGCCTTTGATAAATTTAGACCTTATTTAATTAGAACTAAATGTGCAGTGCATACTGATCATTTTGCTATTAAATTCTTAATGCAAAAGAAGGATGCTAAACCAAGATTAATTAGATGGATACTTCTATTGCAAGAGTTTGATTTTACTGTGGTTGATAGGAAGGGAAATGATAATCAAATAGCTGATCATTTTTCTAGAATAGAAATATTAACTAATTTTGCAAATGAAATTTTAGAAAATTTCTCTGATGAACATTTTTATAATATTGATGAAATGGATCTACCATTGTATGCTGATATAGTAAACTATATTTTAAGTCATATTCCACCACCTGATATCAAGAATCCACGATTAAAGAAACTTATCTATGATTTGAAAGACTATTTTTTGGATGACCCATATTTATATAAACAATATAAAGATTTAATTATTAGAAGATGTGTGCCTTATGAAGAAACTCAACAGATAATTGAAAAATGACATGATTCTGAATTTGGAGGACATTTTGAACAAATAGAACTGCATATAAAATTTTGCAAGCTGGATTTTATTGGCCTAATATTTTTAGAGATGTTAATGAATATATTAAAACATGCGATAGATGTCAACGAGTACGAAATATTTCTAGAATAAACGAAATGCCTCTAAAATACACATTAGAATTTGAAATATTTGATGTGTGGGGATTTGACTTTATGAGACCATTTATGCCTTCATTCGAAAATTTATATATATTACTTACTATTGATTATATGTCTAAGTGGATTGAAGCTATTGCTGTGCCTAGATGTGATGCTTGGAGTGTTTCTAAATTTTTAATTAAAAATATTTTTACAAGATATAAAATGCCGAGAGTAATCATGACTAATAGAGGATCTCATTTCAGGAATAAGAGAATCGAAAATTTGATCAAGAAATATGATATAATGCATAGATTCTCTACTACCTATCATCCTCAGACTAGTGGTTTAACAAAAATATCAAATTGTGAAATTAAACACATTTTAGAAAAAGCTATAAATCTTTATAAATTGGATTGGTCTACTAGAATAGATATTTAATTATGGGCAAATAGAACTACTTATAAAACTCATATAGGAATGTCTCCATATAGATTGATTTTTGGAAAAACATGTCATCTACTAGTATAATTGGAACCTAAAGCTTTTTGGCCTATTAAAGAGTTTAATTTATATTTAAAAGAAGCTGGTGAGAAAAAGGTTATTGCAACTCAATGAACTTGAGGACAATAGAAATGAAGCATATGATAATGCAAAAATCTATAAAGAGAAAATGAAAATATGTCATGATCGAAAGATTATTAAGAAGAAATTTGAACCTGGACAAGAAGTTCTACTATAGAATACAAGATTGAGATTATTTTCAAGAAAATTAAAATCTAGATGGATAGGACCATTTAAAGTTATTAAATTCTACCATTAACAAACTGTTGTTATTAAAGATCCTAACACTGGAAAGATATTTAAAGTTAATAGGCATCATTTGAAACAATATTATGAAGGGCACATATCTTAGTTTAAAGAAGTTTTAATGTTAAGTCAACCAAACTAAATAAATGGTATGTCGGGCTAACGACGTTAAACCAAGCGCTTTGTGGGAGACAACCCATACTTATATTTCTATGTATTACTATTTTGTTTGATAAAGTGTCTTATATATTAGTAGTTAATAATCCTACACAATTGAATTTGTTATAATTTAAGTCAAATATTGGTATTGAAGGAAAATTTAGAATCAAATTGAAAAAAAGTGAAAGTCGCAATTTTGGCCAATGGCACCGACGACGCCCTAGATAATGAACATCAGTGCCAGCAGCGTCAATCAGGAACGCCGACGACACCGAGTATGGTGGAATGATTTTAGAAGACTTTTAGCTGATTTTGGTGTGATTTCACTTCATAATAACCACCATGAAGAGTTTGAAAAGGCCTAGAAACATTCTTAGACGCCTAGAGACTTCCTATTTTCAGATTTCATGGCTTCTAATTCGAGAAATATTTTGAGGTATGAATTTTTCAACAAAAGAAAGTTTATTTGTTTTGACGCGCAACAATTATAAGGTAAAATTATTACGAAGAGGAGATTGATCAAGGAAAATGTATTAGTTAATCATGGAGTGATAAATTCAACTGGTCCGATTGATAAGATCATTTGGTAAAGGCGTTGGGAAGTTCTGTGTTACACTATGTCTGTGATTGTCGTACCTGTGCTGAAGGAGTTTTATATAAACTTACATGGAATTACTCAAGGTGTTGTCTTTGTATGAGGTAAGGCTATACCATTTACTGCTGCAAGGATTAATGAATTGTATATGATATACAACGTTCAAATATGTCATTATACAAATTTCATTCGTTCACGAGATTTGATGCAAGACGTGTATAATCTTCTGACGGATCAGAGTGAGATGTGGGAGGTATGAGATGAAGGATATGCTAGTTTCTCCACTTCATTACTTAATCCAATCTCAAAGCAATGGCATTTCTTTATTGCTGCAAAGTTAATCCCTAGTATGAAAATTAGTAGAGTCACCAATAAATGTGTTATTTTAAATTACTGCATTCAAATGAAAAAACCCATTGATAATGGGTCTATTATATTTAATTCTATTATTGGTATCCATATTAATGGACCAATTTATGGACTTGGGCATCCATCTACCATATTTTTGATTTGAAGTCAAGCCCAAGTGCCATATGAGAGTTGGGAAAAGACTTTATTACCTTGTGAGCCGATGATCCCTATTGATGATAATTATTTAAAAATGGAAATGAAGTATTAGAAGCCATCATAGATTAATTTTTACATGCTTCAACTCCATTAATACCACCCATAGTTGGAAGTTCACTTGCTTTGGAAAAGAAATTGAAGAAAATTAAAAGGGAACTTTAGATTATTATAAATGTAGTAGGAGATCTTAAATACCTTTTTGATCACCTAGATTGGAGAATGAAAAAAATAATGATCACACTGGAACTTTTGAAGTAGGATTAGTTCGGACGTTTAAAGAAAATGGGTTGATCGAAGAAAATTCGACAGATCGATTCCCGTACTGATCCTTCTTCAACTTATATGTTCATTACCAATCTATGGGAGATATCAAAGGAGGAGAAAGAACTGAAGAAGAAGCGTAATATTTGAAGACTTTAAATTCTCTATTTATTTTAGAACATTATATATATTTAGTGTAATTATGTGGATTTGATTTGATTTGGTTTGGTTTTGCTTTAGAATTCTAAACTTTGATTGTGTGTATAGTTTTGTGACATCGTTTAGTGTTTTGGTTTGATTTTGACGCTGATTTATAATTAGCTTATTTAATATGTGTGATGGTGTAATTAAAAAAATGTATTTGTAAAAGTGTACCTTCATATATAAAAGTTAGTTTGTTGTTGTTTGTGAAAATTGGTGTTTGTGAAATATTTTGTTTGTAAATTATTGTTAGATAAAAATTTGTATCTAAAATACTAAAAATTTTTGGAGTAAGTTGATCGGAAATTGAAAATTAAAAAAATCAAAGAATGGAATTTTTCAGGTCTTCAGTGCCGACGGCGCTGACAGCGGCACTGATGGCGCTGACAGCTGTACCGACGATGTCCCCAACCCCTAAAAATTTGCAATTTTTACTGTGGCCACCATTTTTTACACTGAAGTCATCTTCAACCTTCGGTTTTGGGCTGCTAGGCATTGATTTTGGGCTGATTTGAAGCGATTTAGAGGCTAAAATTCTTTAGATTTCATCTTCTCTAGGTAATAGCTACACTTTAAACCAAAATTTTTTATTTTCACCAATGATTAATCTCACATTGCATGGATCCGAAAATATGAAATTTTTTTGAGAAATTTTTGAGAAATTCCTTTGGTGATGAAATCTTATATAATGGTTTGAAGTTTAAAATGTTTTACATTTTGATTTTTAGAATTTTGGGATTTATTTGGAAATTTTTAATTTTCTTTTAGATTTTCTATGGCACTTATATCGAGCAAAAGAAAAATAGAATATGACAAGCAGAGATTTGTTAGTTTTAGAGCCAGTGCTCGATTTCATAGTTTGCAAGGAAATAAAAAAGTGATTCTGGATCGAGGTTTTGAAAATCTGAGAGGAGAAGTTGAACGTTTGATTATTGGTCGACAATGGAAATTTTTTTGTTAATTTACTGCCGATGCGATAGTTGGGATTGTAATGGATTTTATTGCCAACCTTTCTGAAGCTTTTGATGATTTTGTTTTTGTTCAAGGAAAAAGAGTGGAGTTCACTCCAAGAAAAATTAATGAGTTTTATCAGTTAGAATATGTGTATAGATGCCAGTATCATTCTTTTTCTGCTACAAATCAAGCTTTAAATGAAGTTATTTCTTTTCTGACTAGTGAAAAAGGGGCTTGGAAAATAAAGAATGGAGGTAAAGTTAACTTTCCCTTTTCTATGTTAAATGTAGTATCTAAGGCCTGACATTATTTTATTTCTGGGAGAATGATTCCAACGAATCATCATACAGAAGTAACCAAGGATATAACCATCATGAAATTATGTATTTAGCAAGTGATTAACATAAATGTAGGCTCTATCATTTATATGAACACTCGATCTATTGCTCTAGAAGAGACCACTGGTGGATTGGCGCACCCTACTCTGGTTTACACACTTTATGAGCAGGAAAAAGTTGATTCTAGACATGATGAAGAGAGGGTTGAGCCTCAGAGACCAATTTGGCCTGCCAACATCAAGACTTATGAGTCCCATGTTGATTGGAGAACTGGAAGACGTGTTAGGGATATTCTTTCTACTTCTAGAACCCCTAGTGAGCCTACTTCAAGTGACCTCAGCAACATGGAGTTGTTGGACCAGATAACGATTCAACAGGGAGATATTTTGAAGATGGATCGTAGGATGCAGAATATGGAGGCCAGAAATGATCACACTGATGATCTGATTTGCCAGAAATTTGAATATGATGCTGCTTATGATGATGCTTTAGTGACATATCTGAGGGGTGACCATATAGTTTAGTTCCCTGTTCACCCTATTTATACTCCATATCGGCAGCAGATGTTAGATGTTGATGATGAGGAAGATAATGATTGGTGATCTATCTTATTTGTTTGTTTGTGTTTAGACTGTGTGATTGTATTGTTTGTGTTTTCTTGTTGTTCAGACTTTGTTTGTTATGTTATGTTAAACTGTAATGTGGAAAACTATTTTCATTTTTAGATTTTAGTTTAGTTCTGTTGTTATTTTCAGCACTTTGTTATGTATTGTGATTAGCTCTTTCTCACCAAATTTTTTATGTAGTATGTGCAATTTAATGTCTTTAGCCTCGTAGTTTTCATATTAGCACGTGCAACATTTCAAAATTTATGATAAAAAATCAGAATCTCCAACAGGTATGAACTTTATATATATATATATATATATATATATATATATATATATATATATATATAATGCTTTCTCTTACCCTTCATTTTTAAAGTTCTTCATGTAAATATCTTTTAAAAATTTAAGTTTGGGGGGGGGGGTTGTGAAGAAATATCATTGTTAGAAAAGAACTTAAATTTTTTTTTTTCCCCCTTTAAATTTTTTTTCAAAATTTAAATTTGGGGGGGGGGGTTGTGAAGAAATATCATTGTTAGAAAAGAACTTAATTTTTTTTGTCCCCACTTAACTCTATTTTCAAAATTTAAATTTAACATGAACTTTGGTATTAGAGGTTAACTTTGGATAACTATATTTATGTTTCTAAATATATAGTAAATTTAAGTAAAAATTTTCATTAATAAAGGTCAATTCTAGGGGCTAAGATATTTGGTAAAAGAGAACAAGACTATGTTTTTCTATTTTTAGTAAAAGAAATTTGTATTTTTGAAGTATTAAAAATCTTAACGAAATTTAAGTAAAAAGAAAAAGAATTAAACTTTATGCAATCTTTAAGTTAATATAAATTTGTTAAGTGAAAAAAATGTAAAAAGTTTTTAACTTTAAAAAGAGGATAGTGAAGTTATAAATCATTAAAGACTATCCAAATATAGTAATCCTCATAAAAAGAGAAGAAAAAGAATAGAAAATGAAAAGTAAGAGAAAAGAAAAGAAAAAGAAAAGAAAAAGAAAAGAAACAAAAAAGAAAAGAAAAAGCAAAGAAAAAGAAAAGATATGGAGAGAATCTTGAGGAGATGCATAATTAAAAATTGGCTTCACTTGAATTAACATAAGGAAAAAGACTTGGAGACATTTTCTAAAATTTTCATTTGAATGTTATCTTAATTATTAATAAATTTTTATGAAGTTCTTTTTCATATGAATTTTCTAAGTGACTTTAATATAACAAATTACAATTTTTGTTGAAAGAAATAGAGGATCAGAAACCTTAGACTTAATTACTGAATATCCTTACACCTTCAGTATTAACTGGAATTGTTTTGAAATTTTCTTAAGTTAAACTATTATATTTAGAGAACTAAAATATGAAAATCTAAAAGTTAAATTCTTTACCATAAGTCATATTTTTTATGTAGTAGAGAAGTTACTTGAGGACAAGTAACATGTATTTTCGGGGGTTTTTGATACACCAAAAATATATGCATTTTTAGACCCATATTTTATACTCATTTTTTGTGATATTGCACTTTAATGGAAGGTATTTGATGTTTTCATGCAGGTTATTGATTTTTAAGGCTTAAAGTAAAAATAAAGCAAAAAGGATGAAATTTGGAGTCTGAATACGTTTTTGAAGAAATGCTCAGCGCCGACGACGCATAACAACTTAAAGCTGATGATTTTTACTTAGTGTTGACAGCGCCAAACCAGCGCCGACGATGCCAAAGACTGTGCAGAACCCATTTGTAGAAGGTTTGATGTATTTTGATGATTTTTTGAAGAGTTTTTGGAGGCACCTCTTGGAGAACTAACCTTGGGCTCTATTTGGGGCCGAATTTCATAAGAAAAAGTGCTCCTTTATGTTTTTCACTCCTCTACGTTCATTTTTTGAACCACATCATTCCGCTCCACTACCATAATGGTGTCAATTTTTTATTTTTCTTTCATAATTTAGAGTTTTTGTGGTGAGATTTAGTGTGAAAGATTCTGTAAGAGTGTGTGAGAAGTAGAAAAGTGAGAAATATCTTCTTCCTACATTTCTAAGGAAATGCTACAAAGGATTTTCTTTGAGAAAGAGTTTTCAAATAAGTATTGTTTGTTATCAGTGTTGAATGAACTTTCTTTTTTATATGAAATTTGTGTTTTGTTATTTCTTTCTCATGAAGTCTGAGTAGTTCCCTCTATCTTTCTCCCTACTCTGAGATATGATGAAATGAAGAGATAATATGGATGTGCCAATATTAAAATGTAAAATAAATTGTGATGATTTTTCAACTCCAAACTTAATTTACTTTTTGATATGGCCAATTGAATTGTTAAAATGTGTTGTGAAACATATGCTCCAGGAAAAGGAGTATGATTTCTACCACAGAGTGAGGATCACATTTGATTTAAAGGAGGAGAACATCGTTCATGGAATTAAGTGAAAATAAATAAGGAAATATTCTTTATTGGGTGTAGAATTGGAGAACCTTTAGGGCGATAGACTAAAATCTTCAATTTGGTCTTATTGTTTAAAAACTAAGGCGAGAGCTAACCTTCGGGTAAAGGGAAGTGGGAGCCCTGTAGTGAGAGGCGGTATCCTCCTAGCCTAGCCACAGATTTAGGGACTAAACACTGAGATTAACCAATGATTTTTATGCACTGTATTAGGGTTGAGAATTAAAATTGCTCATATTTGGCACAATATATGTTATGAACAATTATCTCATCACATTTTACCATAGCTTCATTGTAGTGGGAAGGATGCTTTTTTTACATAAAAATCTTCGTTACATAAACATAGTTAATAGATTAGTATTTACTATTTTAAACTTTGCTTTTTTTATTTAATAATAGTTTAGAAATTTAATTTTGATTACAAATCAACAATTGAAATTAGTGACAGTGATTTCAATTGACTTTCTCTGAATTTCCTAGCAAATTTATCATTTCCAAATTAAACATTCCCCGTGGGATTGATATTTGAGGCTTAAATAGAAAGTCCATTATTACTTGATAACGATACGTATACTTGCGTTGAATCCAAATATTAATTTATTATACTTATTTAAATTTTACACAATCTATCACAAAAAAAAAGATTATTAAGCACCAGTGCTCAATTTTGTACCAATCAACCTAACGTCCAAATTCTCATTCTAGCATGTCTAGATCACTAAATAAAGTCTTAAAATCAATACTGACATGTAATATTTTAAAAAATACTACACCAAATTTTATTTATCACATAAAAAATACATTGAAAACAAAACACACTGATAACTATGGGTTGCCTCCCACAAAATGTTTTGTTTTACTTATTAGCATGATGTAACCAGTGCTTATTCTGGTTGACCCAACATCATTTGATCATTAAATTTATGTTGATCACCTACAAAATAAGGTTTCAGTTTATGACCACTTAATTAAAATATTTTCTCAGATTTAGGATCTTTGATATATACAGCTCCATAAGGATAAACTTTCATCACAACAAATGAGCCCATCCACTAGGACTTAAGTTTTCCTAGAAATAATCTTAACCTTGCATTATATAACAAAACTTGTTGCCCTAGCTGAAAATTTTTAGTAAGAATCCTTTGATCATGTCACATCTTCATCTTTTCTTTGTAAATCTTAGCACTCTCATAAGATTCATTCCATTTCTCTTCAAGCTCATCTATATGTAATAATCTCTTCTTACTAGCATCTTTCAAATTATAATTGAACTCTTTAATCACCCAATAAGCTTTATGTTCAAGTTCAATTGGTAAATGATAAGCTCCCAAATATTAACCTATATGGGGACATTCTTTTAGGAGTTCTGTATGCAGTTCTATAAGCCCACAAAACATAGTCAAGTTTGACTGACCAATCCATTTTTGTTGGATTCACAAATTTTTCCATAATTCTTTTAATTTACCAATTGGATAATTTAGCCAAACCACTTGGCTGAGGATTTATAAGCAGTTGCAATTCTATGGTTTATATGATATTTCTTTAATAATTCCTCCATTATGGCATTTCTGAAGTGACTTCCCCCATCAATTTTGATAACTCTCGACATCCTAAATCTACAAAATATGTTTGTTTTAAAAAAAATTTGCAACACTTTGAGCATCAAGCAACAACTTCTATCCATTTGGATACATAGTGCACTGCTAACAATATATATAAATTTTTGAAAGATGGTATAAATAGTCTAATGAAATCTAATCCCAAACATCAAATATTTCAACTTCTAGCATATAATTGAGGGGCATCTCATTTCTCCTAGAAATATTACCTACTCGTTGACATCTATCACAAGTTTTGATATAAACATTAACATCTCTAAAGATATTAGGCCAATTAAATCTAGATTGTAAAATTTTGTATGTTATTTTATCAACACCAAAATGTCACCCAAAATCAGAATTATGACATTTTTGGATAATTTTATAAGTTTCTTCTAAAGGTATACATCTTCAAATAATCAGATCATTTCCTTGTTTATATAAAAATGGGTCATCCAAAAAAAAGTCTTAGCTTCATATATAAATTTCCTCTTCTATTGGTGTGTCATTCCTTAGGGTATAATATAACTTATAAGAAAGTTCACAATATATGTATATCACGGAACACACCACTCATTAATATTGAACAGTTTTTAATTTGAAAAATATTCATTAATTTTCTTTTCAAAATAGAATGGTTTTTCTAACTCAAGACTGGACAAATGATCAAAAATTTGATTTTCAGTCCCCTTTCAAACTACTATTTCAAAGTCAAATTCTTGCAAAAGAAGAATCCATCTTGAAATTCTTTGTTTAGCATCCTTCTTTTTCATTAAGTACTTACTAGCATAATGATCTGTATGTACAATGCAATGAATTTCAATTAAATATGATCTAAATTTATAAAAGGCATATACTATTATTAATAACTCTTTTTCAGTTGTTGTATAATTAATTTTGGTTTCATTAAAAGTTTTACTAGCATAGTAAATTACTTTAAAAATTTTATCATATCTTTGTCCTAAAATAACTCATATAGTATAATCACTAGCATCACACATCAGTTCGAAAGGTTTTGCCCAATCTGGTGAAACTATAATTGCAGTGACTAATTTTTCTCTTAATAACTCAAAAGTTTTTAGGAACTCTTCATCAAAATTGAAAGTTGCATTTTTCTTCAGTAAATGGGATAAAGGCTGAACAATTTTTTATAAGTCTTTCATATATCGTATGTAGAATCGAGCATGTCCTAGATAACTCCTAATTTCTCTTACATTCATTGGATAAGGTAAATTAGCTATTATTTGAATTTTAACAGGATCTACTTCCATACCATATGCTAATATTTAACGTCCTAATACAATTTCTCCTGCTACCATAAATTGACATTTTCCCCAATTAAGGACTAATTTTGTTTCTTCACAGGGCTTAAGAACTTTTGATAAATGTTCTATACATGAGTCAAATGAACTTCAAACACTGAAAAACCATCCATAAAGACTTTAATCCCTTTTTTAATTAAATTAAAAAAAATTGCCATCATACATCTTTAAAATGTAGCAGGGGCATTACATAAACCAAAGGGCATTCTTCTAAAAGCAAATGTACCATAAGGACTAGTAAAAGTTTTTTTCTCTTGATACTTGGAGTTATTTATATTTGGTGATAACCAGTATATTCATCCAGAAAGCAAAAGTATTTATGCCCAACTAGTATATCCAGCATTTAATCTAGAAAGGGTAATGGAAATTGATCTTTCCTAGCGACAATATTTAGTTTTCTATAATCAATGTATATTCACCACCCTATGACTTATCTAGTAGGTATTAACTCATTATTTTCATTCACAGTCACAATTACTCCTCCTTTCTTAGAAATACAGTGAATTGGACTAACCCATGCACTATTTGAAATAGGGTAGATAATTATAACATCTAACCACTTTAAAATTTCTTTCTTAAAAAATTAATTCATATCAGAATTCAATCTCCTTGAGGATCAGCCCTTGGTTTGTAGTTGTCTACCATATGAATTCTATGCACACAAATTTAAGGACTGATTCCCTTAATCTCAGCTATTGTCCATCCAAAGGCTTTCTTAAAATTTTTCAAAATTTTCATCAATCTTTCTTCTTCTTCCATCGTTAACTTTGAGGAAATCATAACTGGTAAAATAGAGGAATCACCTAAAATAATATATTTTAAATTATCAAGAAGTAACTTTAACTGAAGTTTTGGAGGTTTTTCTATTGATGAACAAAATGATTTATCTTTCTCTATCGTGTCCAAAATTTTAGAAATTTGTCGAACATAGTTTGAATCTTTCTTATAAAGTTCTTCACATTGATCTAATTCCTCCTCTTGCTCATGTTCTAAATCTCTTACTTCAATTTTTTCTTCATAATTAGTTTTGAAATGAAATTAACTCAAACATCTTATAACACCCATTCTATAACATTCATCGTCTTTTTCTTTTGCAAGATATTTCATTAATCTTAAAATTTTTAAAGTAACAGTTTGATTATTAATGCACATAGTTAATTCCTATATATGTACATCTATCATTGCTCTTCCTGTGGCTAAGAAAGGTCTCCACAAAATGATAGATATCTCTTTATCTTCCTCCATATTCAACACAATGAAATCAACAGGAAAGTTAAATTGATCCACTTTCATTTGGACATCTTCTATAACTCTTTTAGGGTACGTTATCGAATGATTTGCTAAAAGCAGAGTTACAATAGTAGGGGTTATTTCTCCAAATCTCAATCTTTTAAATATTGATAATGGCATAAGGTTAATGCTTGCACCTAAATCATATAAAGCTTTCCCATAAAATTTGTCTCCTATCACACATGGAATTATAAAGCTACCAGGATCTTTAAGCTTTTCAAGAAGCTTTTTCTGAATAATTGCACTACACTTCTCACAAGGTGCAACAGTCTCATTATCTTCAAACTTCCTTTTTTTTGTTGAGAATATCCTTCATACACTATACATAGCTTGATATTTTTTCTAAAGCTTTAGCAAATGGAATATTAATTGTAAGCTTCTTAAAAATTTCCAGAAAGTTTGAAAATTGCTTATCCAATTTTTGCTAATGAAGTTTCTCAGGAAATGAAGGTGGTGATTTTTCTAAATCAATGGGTTTACTTTGTTTTTCCCCCAATGCTAATTATTACCACCCGTATTATTATTCCAATTGAAGTTGGGATGGTTCTTCCAACCTAGTTATAATAATTTGAATATGCGTTATTCTGCTTGTTATTTATAGGATTCAAAGTTTCTAATGATGCTTGAGAATTTACCATTTGTCCTAATGAATTCTCTTCAATCATAGAAATTGGTTGAGAAAAATTCATTCCAAATTGGTCTAACTTCCTTGAAATTTCAGCAACTTGATTTGCTAACATAGTAAATACATCAGATTCATGAATCTTGGCTACTTTCTTAGGATTAACCCTCGCATAAGGCTATTGAAAATTATTGTTAGCCACCTCTTCAATTAAAACATAAGTGTCATGAAATGGTTTTGACATCAATGAACCACCAACAGTGGCATCAACAATAGATCTAAGAGATCCAACTAATCCATTATAAATGTTTGAATTATTAACCAATCTGGTATAACATAGTGTGGACCCTTTCTTAAGAGTTTTTTAAATCATTCCCATGGTGTATAAATAGATTCCCCTTCAAACTGATTAAAAGATTTAATATCATTTCTAAGCTTCACAATTTTTTATGGTAGAAAATATTTAGAAAGGAATTTTTCCGCTAAATCATCCAAAGTTCTGATAGATCTAGGTGCTAATGAATTCAACCACATCTTAGCTTTATCCCTCAATGAGAAAGGAGATAACCTAAGTCTTATGACATCATCTGATACACCATCATATTTAAATGTAGCACACAATTCTAAAAAATTGCCAAGATGTAAATTTGGATCTTCAGTTGGTGATCCCCTAAACTAACTATTTGATACCATTTGGATAATAGCAGTTTTAAGTTCAAATGAATTAATAACTACAGTAGGTTTTTTATACTACAAGGAATTTCATCTACTGTAGGGTTGGCATAATCTCGTAAATGTCTAAATGCTTGATGATATTCAGCATATTGATCATTTTGGTTTGTCATTTTTGTAATTTTTTTATATTTTTCAAAATTTTTAATTTTTTTGCTTTTTCTGATTTTTCTAACATTTCTCTCTAATTCAGAATCGTAGGGCACTAGTCCTTCGGGAACCTAAACTAGACATAAAATAAAACAAAATAAAACATAAAATAAAATAAAATAAAACACACACAAAAATAAAATACTATAATAAGATATTCTTACAATAACTCTTAAAGTTTAAATAAAACTTTTTGAAAAAGAAATTTACTTTCAATCAATTCTCCCCGGCAATGACGCTAAAAATGTGATCCTGACTTTGTATATGCAATAGTATAATAATATACTTGAATATTTTTTTTATTATCTTTTCTTACTTTGCAACATTACCAAAAACTTGATCCTGGAGAAAATAAGAATTTAACTTTTTAACTTAATATATATTGAGATACTGATACGCCTAAAAAATATTCAATTTTTCATATATTTTTAATGCCTATATTTGGTGATTTTCAATAATATTACACTTTAAAGGAATGTATTTTGCATATTTTTGGTTTTAGGTATTGAAAATGGAGTTTTGAAGAAAAAGAAGCAAAAACGATACAATTTGGAGCAAAAATAAGCAAAAAAGAAAATTGTCTTGACACATTTCGATATGTCTTTCTATGCCTAATCTCATTTACACTTCTCACACATTTTTGAATGAAATTACACTTTAAAGAAAGGTTATTTTTATGCTTATTTTGTAGGTCTATTTGTTAGGAATGCAACGCAAATGAAACGAGGCAAAATAGAGCTAAAACGGAGCCAAACAAAGCAAAATGGTGGAGCTGCGCAGGCTGGGCGCGGCGCCGACAATGCCATGGAGTAGAGAATGACGTGAAATGGGAACAAACAACGCCCAAAACTGTGCCAACAGCGCCCGAGATGTTTATGGACCAAATGTTGTTGGATTTTGATGTTCTAGAAGGCTCTCAAGTGATTCAAACAACCCATGAAGTGATTAAATGCATTTAGACACTTGGAGAAGGCTCTTGAATGAAGAGACATGTCTTTTAGATGAATAGATTTGTCTCTTGGGAAAAAAGAGAAAATTTATGTCTCTTTATAAAAAGAGGGCTTGGCACCTTACATAGACATGCGTGTGGAGTGTGTGTGTGTGATGTGTGTGAGTGAAAAAATGTGGAGAATATTTAGATATCTTAGAATAGGTGTTGAAATCTATATTTCTACCTTTTTGGAGAGATTTGTGAGGGGATTTTGAGAGAATATGTAAGGGAATGTTCTGGCATTGCATGGATCAGTGGGAGGCTTTGTGGGAGAGATTTTAATCTTTCTTTCAAGGAAAAAAGCTAAGTATTGTGTTCTTCATTATCTTATGATTTTGTAAACACATATCTAGTGGATTTGCTTTAATTTAATGAAGCTTTTCATTATGTTTTCTTCGTGCTTTGTGATGTGTTTCTCTTACTCTTTCTGCTTTTTTAGAAATAGTGACATGAGAAGATTATGTCGTTATTTTCCTTTTACTTTTCTTTTGCAATGAGTATGATTCATGTTTAGGATATTGGGATGCATGCTAGAAGAAGTTTTAATTATAAATTGTGATGGTTTTTCAACTCCACTCTTAATTTACTTTTCAGTCTGACAAATTGAATTTTTAAAATATGTTGTGAAACATATGATCTAAGAAATGGAGTATGAGTTCTACAATAGAGTGAGAATCACATTGAAGTCCATGAAGGAGTATTCCATTCATGAGATTAAGTGAAAATAAATAGGGAAATATACTTTGTTGGTGTAGAATTGGAGTTTTCTAGGGTGACAGACTAAAAATTCCCAAATTAATCTTAGTGCTTAAAAACTAAAGCGAGAGTTAGCCTTCAGGGGAAGGGAAGTGGGAGCTCTGGAGTGGGAGCCAGTATGCTCGTAGCCTAGCCATAGATTTAGAAACTAAACCTAAGATTAGCCAATGATTATCTATAACACTAAATATAGGTAGAGAATTAAAATTTCTCCTCTTTGGCACATATAATATTTAATGTATCTCATTCCTTTGCATTATCCAATTCACTAAATAAGAATAGTAGTTTTTAATATCTTAAAGTTCTATAAACCAAATCATCCAAAAAAGATTATCTTTAGAATTAAGTTTTACATTTAGGAATAGTTACTATCCTTACATTTAACATTCACATTTAGGAGTTTTTGCTAGATAAAATACTATTTTAATCAACATTCCAAACTAAGGACTAATAGTAATAGACTGGAATTTGACTCAGGACATCTTTCCTCACTTCTTCGTCGGATCGATATTCGGGGCTTAATCAGAAAGTCCTATATTACTTGAGTGATACGTATACTTGCATTTATATCATTGTGACATATAAAATAAGTTAAATTAAGCACATAAAAAGGTCGCATCAAGTTTTTGGCGTCGTTGTCAGAGAAGCTTCCGTAGGAACTTTAGAAGAATTCTAGTTGAAGTAATTAAGCTTACACTTAGAAAACTGTAGTGTCATAAAACTGTTTTTGTGTGAAAAGTGTTTTTTATTTGAAAAAGTGTTGTGAAAAAATTGTTTGTTTCAAAAACAAGGTGTTTGTGAAAATGTTTTGTTCTGTTGAATATATCTTTTGTTTTATTTATTTAATTGTTATGATTTTTTTGTTGTGTTGTGCATGCAAAATAAAGGATCCGTAAGACTTTTGCCTTATGATCCTGAGTTATAAAAAAGGTGAAAAATAAAAAAATAGAAAGGACTTGAAAAATTAGAAATGGAAATGGTAAACATTCAAATAATAACTTGGAAAATCATCATAAATCTTTGAGGGATTACATAAATCCTACAACAAATAAATTTCACTCAGGTATACAAACCCCTGGCGTAAAAGTTGACTCATTTGAAATAAATCCAGACATTATCCAACTGGCGCAGAACAACCAGTTCGGGGGAATTCCTTCGGAGAATCTCTATTTACACTTATCCAATTTTCTAGAACTTTGTGCTACATTTTGTTATAATGGCATGTAAGATAATGCTGTTAAACTAATGCTTTTTCCTTTCTGACTAAGGGATAAGGCCAAAATGCAGTTATATTTATTAGCACCTGACACTATTGAAAATTGGGAGGATTTAACTCAGAAATTCATAGCTAAGTATTTTCCACTTTCAAGGACAACTAAACATAGAAACAATATTATCTCATTTTGTCAGTATAAAGGGGAATCGATATATAAAGCTTGGGAAATATTTAAGAAACTCCTAAGAAAGTGTCCAACAATGATATGCCCGATTGGTTAATTATTCAAACTTTTTATAATGGGTTAGTAGAATCCCTTAGGTTTATAATTGACGCTGCTACTGGTGGATCATTTATGTCAAAATCATTTAATGAATCATATGCATTAATTGAAGAAATGACTAGAAATAAATTTCAATGGCCCTCTACAAGGGTAAATCCTAAAATGTAGCCAGTGTTCATGATACATATGCGATTACAATTCTTGCATCTAAGTTTGCTGTAATATCAAGGAAGTTGGACGAATTTGGAATGAACCAACCTCAATTTTATCTAGCAAGTGAGGAAAGTTCATTAGGGCATATTATTGATTCTAACTTATCATATGAGACTGTAAATGCCATTAAAAAGTTGTATTCTAACTTTTACAACTCAGGTTGGAAGAAACACCCTAATTTTAACTGTAATCACACTAATTGGGGTGGAAACCAACAATGGTAAAATAATCATGCAAATCATAATGAAAGTTGGAATAATCAGGGGAACACAAACTATAGACTTTCATATCTACTATACTCCAATAATGATCGACAATTTAAGGATAAGAAGATGTCTATAGAAGATGTGGTATTGCAAATGGGAAACTAATTGTAAAGTCAAAATGTTGCAATTAGAAACATAGAGAATCAACTTGGACAAATTGCTAATATAGCAATAGACCCTAAGGAACAATTTGTAGCAACACTGAGATAAACCCTAAAGATAAAAATGATGAAAAAATAGAAACTGTTCAATTAAGAAGTAGAAGAGAGATACAGAATATGGTCAGAAAACAGAAAGGAGTTGTGAGAGAAATAAAGAAAAATAAAAGACCCGAAGAACATGTTTCTAAGGATCTTGAAAAGTTAATATCTCCAACTAAATTCAATTTAAAAAGACCACCACCTTTATTTCCTCAAAGTCTTAGACAACATGAGTTTGATAAACAATTTTCAAAGTTCATTGATGTACTTAAGAAGTTAACAATAAATATTCCTTTCGCTGAAGCTTTGAAACAGTACCAAGTTATGCAAAGTTTATGAAGGAGATATTAAATAAGAAAAAGAAATTTTGGGATTACGAGACAGTTGCATTAAGTGAGGAGTGCATCACTATATTTCAGAAAAAGCTTCCTAAAAAACTTAAAGATCCTTCTAGCGTAAAAGTTCCTTGTGTATTTGGAGAAAGATTATGTGGAACAGCTTTATGTGATTTAGGATTTAGCATTAATGTGATGCCTCTATCTTTATTTAAAAGGTTATGTTTAGTCGGTATTTCTCCCACTACTATAACCCTTCAGTTAGCTGATCGATCTATCATTTATCCAAAAGGGATTATAGAAGACGTGTTTGTTAAAGTGGATAAATTTATCGTTCCTATGGACTTTATTGTATTAGATATTGAGGAAAATAAAGAATATCCCATTATTTTGGGAAGACCTTTTCTTGTTACTAGACAAGCTATGATAGAGGTGCAAAAAGGAAAGTTGACTATGAATAATTATGACCATGAAACCACTTTTGATGTTTTAAAGGCTATGAAGTATCCAACTGAGAGAAAAGATAGTGATTGTTTTCAAATGGATGAAATTGATTATCTAAATAAAGACCTTTTTTGAAAAAGTTTTGAGAGAAATTTGACAGATGAGATCAAAATGAACTTTCATGATGAGTTTAAATTGTTGTTTAAAGAAGACTATGTATGTTCAAAAGAAGTTTAAAATGATGGACGTTATAAAAAATAGTAAACATTTAATTCCATTTGTTGAAAAATCTCATGAACTTAAAATGAATATATCCCATACAATTTTAAAGCCTACCTATTTAGAGAATTCATATACACCACCAGTCTTTATATCTTAATATTCGACTCAATCACAAGATGAACCTGAATTGAATGATGAAATCAGTAAAAGATCTCCTATGAAAGAGTTATTCAAAGTCACTGAATGGCATATTCTATGGTATACAGACAAAATGAATGAGATTCTGACGTTCGGGCTGATTATTAATGCAATTAACAGTTACCCCCCAGAGATTTCACCTAGTGACCTTGAGATAAATTCTAAGGAGATGAATGATGAGCAATATAAAGTTATCGAACTGATATTTAGAAGAGAATTCGAGGACATGTTTCAAATGAACTTTGAATTGAGAGAAAATGAAAAGGATATTGAAAAACCAATGAAAGAAATTCCCAAAGAATTAGAAACATATAGAAAAACCACCTCCACCATTTACTCGGTACCAAGGGGAAGAATTAGAAGATAACTTGAAAGACAAGAGTAACCTAGAAGAATTTGATCCAGAATCTAAATTATCTAAACAAAATCCAATAAAAAAATTGGGAGACCATGAAGTATCATATAAAGATCCGTTTCTTATAAATTTCAAAGATGATATTAATATGAAAATTGAGAAAATTACTAGAAAAATATTGGATCTTTAAAGAACTACAAGAAATGAGGATATGAATCAATCTAAACAGGAAGAATGAAAGAAAAATTTAAAATTGAGGACTTTGTAGGAATCTCTGGATTTGGAAAAGATTGGGCGATTGATCAAGGATTACTTAATTGGAATTTTGATCTAAGTGGAATCATTTGTCGGCCTAGCATTGTTAAACCAAGCACTTTATGGGAGGCAACCCATAGTTATCAGTGTGATTTGATTTAGTATGCTTAAGAGTCGTGATTGTTAGTGTTGTATTATGTTTTCTTTAGTGCGGATTGATCAGTTTGATGGATTATTGGTAGATGTTTGGATTGTTGGAGGTTTGATTTGCTTTTTATGTGTCATGAGGGAGATGATTCCTTAACTTCTTATTATGGTTAGACTTGTATGTTCTCTTGTAGTAGTTGGATTCACGAGTCCACTATAACTCGGGTCTAACCAAGAATTGAGTTTTAGAACAGACATTATGAATTTAAGAGTGACAGTTACATCTCAACTTTAATACTACCTTTCTTTGACCTTGTTTTCATTTGATAGGAGTAGCTAGCCTATTTGATGAATAACTTATTGAAATTCTTACACTATCCTTAAAACTATTAGAGGTGCTTAATTTAAGGGATTAGATGATGCCTGAGATTGGTGCCTATGAAACAATATATCAGGGATAATCTTATCTTTGGAATTAGAATATATAAAATCATTTATAAGTACCCAATATATCTGTGTAGTGATTCCATTAGAAATTAGAAGTAAGTTAGTGAGATGCAATGAGTTAAATGAAGAATTGACCTCAATAATTATGTGTGTTTATGTTTTTGTTACATATTATGTAAGACTTGAAGAATATTTTTATATTCCTATGCTGATACCTGTTATTCTAGTAAACTTTTGTTTAGTTAATTTCATTATGGCATGTTTAGTTTAGATTTACTTTCTACTATACGTTTTCTATCCTAATAAATAATTGTAGATGTTTTTGATAGGCATTTGTGGTAGATAGAATTTCTAAATTGTTTTTCTTCCTACTTAAATTTTCTGCACTAAATGCAATACATGTTAGAAATCAAGTTTGGGGGTTGGAAGAAAAATATATTTTAAAGCTAATATACTTCCTTTTAGTTTACTATTATTGTAAGCATGTTTTAAGCTAGATTTACTTTCTCATACAGTCATTCTATCCTAATTATGCATGTATATGTATTTGATAGGATGTTGTAGTAGCTAGTAAATTCAATTACTTTTTCTTCCTGCTACATCTTTTGGAATTAAGTGTAAAATATTTAAAAATGAAAGTTTGGGGGAAAACAAAAATTTCTTTTGAAAAGAAGTAAACTAAATTTATTTTTCCTCAATTAACAATATTTTTAAAATTAATTTAACATGACCTTGGATATTAGTGTTTAACTTTAAATAATTATATTTATGTTTGTAAATATTATGATAAATTTAGGTAAAAGTTTTTAATAATGAAGATTAATTCTAAAGTTAAAGATATTTGGTATGAAAGGATAAAATTATTTTTTTCTATTTGAAGTAAAGAAAATTGTATTTTTGAAGTATTAAGAAATTTAGAGTTTCATGTAAAAAGAAAAGAATCGAACTTTATGAAAAATTATAAACTAACATGAATTTATAAAGTGAAGAAAGGTAAGGAGTTTTGACTTTAAGAAGAGGAAAGTGAAGTTCAAAATTATTAAAAGCTATCCAGATATAGTAATCCTCACTTAAAAAAAAAGATAAAAAAAAGGAAAAGAAAAAAGAAGAGAAAAAGAAAAGAAAAATGAGTGAGGAGAAGCTTGAGGAGATGCTTAATAAAAAATTGGCTTCACTTGAATCAACTTAAGGAAATAGCTTTATTACATTTTCTAAACTTGTATTAGAGTATTATTAGCATTACTAGTGATGTTTTCATTAAATTCTTTTTTATATGAATGTTCTAAGTATCCTTGATATGACAAATTTCAATTCTTCTTGAAATGAATAGAGATTTAGAAATCTTAAATTTGATTGCTAAGTACTCTTAGACTTAGATTTTGAATCTAAGTTATTAAAGGTTTTTTTTTTAATTTTAATATTTTATTTATTAAACTAATGTATAGAAGTTTCTAAGTTAATCTCTATCCTAAGTCATATTTTTATGTAGTAAAAGGGTTACTTGAGGACAAGTAACAGTTAAATTTGGGGGATTTTGATACACCTAAAAAATATTCACTTTTTCATATGTTTTTAATGCTTATATTCAGTGATTTTCAATAATATTTCATGTTAAGGCAAGGTATTTTTTATATTTTTGGTTTCATGTACAGAAAATAGAGTTTTGAAGAAAAAGAAGCAAAAACGATGCAATTTGGAGCAAAAACAAGCAAGAAAAAAAATTTTGTCCTGGCACATTTTGATATGTCTTTCTATGCTTATTCTCATTTACACTTCTCTGACATTTTTGAATAAAATTACACTTTAAAGAAAGGTTATTTTTATGCTTATTTTGTAGGTCTATCTGTTAGGAAGACAATGCAACAAAAACGGGGCACAACGAAGCTAAAATAGAGCCAAACAAAGCAAAATGGCGGATCTATGTAGGGTGGGTGCCGACAGTGCCAGGGAGCAGAGAACGCCGTAAAATGGGCGCCGACAGGGCCCAAAAAGGAGCCGACAGCGCCCGGGACTGTTATGAACCGATATTTGGCACATTTTGATGTTCTAAAAGGCTCCAAGTGATTCAAACAACCCATGAATTGATTCAATGCATCTAAAAAATTGGAGAAGGTTCTTGAATGAAGAGACATGTCTTTTGGATGAATAGATTTGTCTCTTGGGAAAAAGGAAGGAATTTCCGTCTCTTTAAAAAAAGAGGGCTTGACACCTCTTATGGGCTTGCATGTGGGGTGTGTGTGTGTGGTGTGTGTGAGTGAGAATGTGGAGAATTTTTAGAGATCTTAGAATAAGAGTTGAAATTTTGATTTCTACCTTTTTGGAGAGATTGGTGAGGGGATTTTGAGAGAATATGTAAGAGAATGTTCTAGCATTGCATGGATCAGTGAAAGACTTTGTGGGAGAGATTTTCATCTTTCTTTCAAGGGGAAAAAGTTAAGTATTGTGTTCTTCATTATCTTATGATTTTATAAATACTTATCTAATGGATTTTCTTTGATTTAATGAAGTTTTTTATTGTATTTTCTTCGTGCTTTGTGATGTGTTTCTTTCACTCTTTCTTTATTTTGGGAAATATTGGCATGAAAAGATTATGCCATTATTTTCATTTTACTTTTCTTTTGCAATGAATAGGATTCATGTTTAGGATATGAGGATGCATAATAGAAGAAGTTTTAATTATAAATTGTGATGGTTTTTAAACTCCACTCTTGATTTACATTTCGATCTGACAAATTGAATTGTTAAAATATATTGTGAAACATGTGATCCGGGAAATGGAGGATGAGTTCTACAACAGAGTAAGAATAACATTTAAGTCAATGAAGGAGTATTTCATTCATGGGATTAAGTGTAAATATATTGGGAAATATACTATGTTGGGTGTAGAATTGGAGATTTCTTGGGTGACAGTTTAAAAATCTTCAATTCGATCTTAGTGTTTGATCCGATTTTTTTGTTGTGATAGATTGTGTAAAATTTAAATAAGTATAATCAATTAATATTCAGATTCTACGTAAGTATACGCATCGTTATCAAGAAATAATGGACTTTCTATTTAAGCCCCAAATATCGATCCCACAGGGAAGGTTTAAATTAGAAATGATAAATTTGCTCGGAAATTCACAAAAAGTTAATTGAAATCACTGTCGCTAATTTCAATTGTTGAGATGTAATCAAAATTAAATTTCTAAGTGGAGAAACTAACATATCCTTCATCTCGTACCTCCCATATCTCACTTTGATCCATTAGAAGATTATGCACGTCTTGCATCAAATCTCGTGTAGGAATGAATTTTGTATAATGACATATTGGAACGTTGTCTATCATATAAAATTCATTAATCCTTGCAGGAGTAAATGGTATAGCCTTTCCTCATACGAAGACAACACCTTGAGTAATTCCATGAAAGTTTGCATAAAAATTTTTCACCATAGGTATGACAACCGTAGACGTACTGTAACACAGAACTTCCCAAAGCCTTTGCAGAATGATATTATCAATCATACCAGTTGGATTGATCACTCCGTGATTAACAAATCCTATTTCCTTGATCAATCTCCTCTTTGTAATAACTTTATCGTATAATCGTTGTGCATCAAAACTAATAAATTTTCTTTTATAAAAAACTCCATACCTCAAAGTATTTCTAGAATTGGAAGCCTGGATTCCAAAAATAGGAAGTCTCTAGGCATCCAAGAAGGTTTCTAGGCCATTTTAAAGTCTTCCCGGTGGTTATTATAAAGTGAAATTGCACCAAAATCTGCCAAAAGTTGTCTAAAACCATTCAACCGAACTCGGCGCCGTCGACTCTCCTGATTGGCGCTTCCGGCGCTGATGTTCATTATCTAGGGCACCGTCGGTGCTGGTGGCCAAAGTTATGACTTTCATTTTTTTTTGTTCAACTCGATTCCAAATTTTCCTCTAATACCAATATTTGAATTAATCTATAATAAATGCAATTGTGTAAGATTATTAACTACTAATATATAAGACTTTTTATCAAGCAAACTAGTAATACATAGCAATATAAGTATGGCTTGCCTCCCACAAAGCGCTAGGTTTAACGTCATCAGCCCGATATACCATTTGTTTTGTTGGTTTAACTTAACATTAAAACTTCTTTAAACTGAGATATGTGCCCTTCATAATAATGTTTCAAATGATGATTATTAACATTAAATATCTTTCCAGTGTTAAGATCTTTAATAACATCAGTTCCACAATGATAGACTTTAATAACTTTAAATGGTCCTAACCATCTGGATTTTAGTTTTCCTAAAATTAATCTTAATATTGTATTATATAGTAGAACTTCTTGTCCAGGTTCAAATTTTTTTTTAATAATCTTCCAATCATGCCATATTTTCATTTTCTCTTTATAGATTTTCACATTATCATATACTTCATTTCTAATCTCCTCAAATTCATTGAGTTGCAATAACCTTCTGTCACCATCGTCATTTAAATTAAAATTAAATTCTTTAATAGCTCAAAATGCTTTATGTTCCAATTCTACAATTAAATGACATGTATTTCAAAAAATTAATCTATATGGGGACATTCCTATAGGAGTTTAATAAGTAGTTACGTATGCCCATAATGCAGTATCTAGTCTAGCAGACCAATCCAATTTATAAGGATTTACAACATTTTCTAAAATGCGTTTAATTTCACGATTTGATATTTCTGCTAGACAACTAGTCTGAGGAAGATAGACATTAGAGAATCTATGTATTATATCATATTTCTTGATCAATTTTATGATTCTAGTATTCATGAAATGAGATCCTTCATTAGTAATGATGCTCTTAGCATTTCACATCTTGTAAAAATATTTTTAATTAAAATTTTAGAAACACTCCGAGTGTCACATCTAGGTACAACAATAGATTCAATCCACTTAGACATATAATCAAAACAAATGATGGCATAAATGGTCTCATAAAGTCTAATGGCCACACATCAAAAATTTCAACTTATAATGTGTAATTTACAGGCATTTTATTTCTTCTAGAAATATTTCCTACTCATTGACATCTATCGCATGTTTTAATATATTCATTAATATCTCTAAAAATAGTAGGCCAATAAAATGCAGCTTGCAAAATTTTATATGCAGTTCTATTTGTTCCAAAATGTCCTCCAAATTCAGAATCATGACATCTTTCAATTATCTGTAGAGTTTCTTCATAAGGTACACATCTTCTAAAAATTAGATCTTTATATTGTTAATAAAAATATGGATCATCCCAAAAATAGTCTTTCGAATCTTAGATAAATTTCTTTGATTGTGGATTCTTGATATCACGTGGTAGAATATCACTTACAATATAGTTTACTATATCAACATACCATGGTACATCCATTTCATCAATACTATATAAATGTTCATCAGGGAAATTTTCTAAAATTTCATTTTCAAAATTAGTTAATATTTCTATGTTTATTCTGGACAAATGATCAACTATTTGATTATCATTTCCCTTTCTAGCAACCACGGTAAAATCAAACTCATGCAATAAAAATATCCATCTAATTAATCTTGGTTTATCATCCTTCTTTTGCATTAAGTATTTAATAGCAGAATGATCTATATGCACTACACATTTAGTCCCAATTAAATAAGGTATAAATTTATCAAAGGCATAAACAATAGTTAATAACTCTCTTTCAATAGTAGTATAATTAATTTGAGCATTATTTAGAGTTTTACTTGCATAATATATAACCTTAAAAACTATGTCGTGTCTTTGTCCTAATACAACCCCAATAACATAATCACTAGCATTGCACATTGTTTCAAATGGTTTCTCCCAGTCAGGTGGTACTATTATAGGTGCAGTGATTAATTTTTTCTTTAATAATTCAAATGCTGTTATGCATTCTTCATTAAAATCAAATTTTGTATCTTTTTCTAAAAGTTGGCGTAGGGTTTAGTTATTTTTGAAAAAATTTTTATGAAGCGCCTGTAAAAACCAGTGTGTCATAGAAAACTTCTTACCCCTTTAGCACTGTTAGGATGTAGTAATTTTTCTATAACTTGGATTTTTGTAGGATCTACTTCCATGCCTTTTTCAGAAATTTTATGCCCAAGAATAATACCTCCTGCAACAATAAATTGACATTTTTCCCAATTTAAAACTAGATTGATTTTTTAACATACTTCCAGAACTTTTTCTAAATTATTAAGAGATAACTAAAAAGAAGTCCCAAATACAGAAAAGTCATCCAAAAACACTTCCATTCCATGCTCTATAAAATTGCTAAAAATCGACATCATACATCTTTGAAATGTTGCAGATACATTGCATAGTCCAAAAGGCATTTTACGAAAAACAAATGTTCCGTATGGGCCTGTAAACGTTGTTTTCTCTTGATCCTCTGGAGCAATTGAAATTTGGTGATATTCAATATATCCATCTAAAAAGTAATAATATTTGTTCCCAGCCAATCTATCCAACATTTGGTATAGAAAGGGTAAAGGAAAGTGATCTTTTCTGGTGGCCATATTTATTTTTCTATAGTCAATGCAAATTCGCCAACCAGTTACTTATCTTATTGGTATTAATCTATTTTTCTAATTTTATTCAACAGTCACTCCTCCTTTCTTCGGAACTCAATGAATAGGCCTTACCCAAGCACTATATGAAATATGATATATAATTCCAACATCTAACCACTTTAAAATCTCTTTTTTAACAACTTCTTTCATTATTGTGTTTAATTTTCTCTGAGGATCCGCTTTAGGTTTATACTGTTTATCTAATAAAATTTTGTGCATACAAATTGAAGGACTAATTCCATTAATATTTGCTAAAGTCCATCCAAAAGCTTTTTTATACTTTTTCAACATCTCTATCAACTTTTGTTCCTGAATTTCAGTTAATTCAGAAGATATAATAACAAACAATGTAGATGACCCTCCTAAAAATACATATTTTAAATGGGCATGTAATATCTTCAATTCAAGTTCAGGTGCTTTAATACTTGAAGGAATAAGATTTTTACTATCATTTTCCAACAAATCTAATGCTTCAAATTTTCCCTAAATATAATCCAAATCATCTTCTTTTACTTCATCTTCAGTATCAAAAATTTCTCCTTTCTTTAATTTATCTTCGAACTTATTCTTAAACTGCTCACTACTTAGATAATCAACTACTTTCATCCTGAAACATTCATTATCGTTTTTGTTGTTGGATATCTCATAGCATTTGCTATATCAAATTTCACTTCTTGATCATTAACCCTCAATATTAATTCTCCTTTTTGCACATCTAACAACTCTCCCTGTTGCGAGAAATGGTTTCCCTAATATAATAGAAATCTCTTTATCTTTTTCGACATCCAATACTATATAGTCTACAAGGAAAATAAATTTATCCACTTTTACTAGCCCATCTTCTACAACTCCTTTTGGATAAGTTATTGATAGATAAGCTAACTGAAAAGTTACAATATTAGGGAAAATTTCTCCCAAATCTAAACATTTAACAATTGATAAAGACATAAGATTGATACTCGCTCCTAAATCACTTAAAGCTTTTCCGTAAAATTTTTCTCCAATTGTACAAGGTATAATAAAACTACTAGGATCTTTTAATTTTTCAGGAAGCGTTTTTGAATAATAGCACTACACTCTTCACTGAGTGCAACAGTCTCATTATTTGTAAACTTCCTTTTCTTATTTAATACATCGTTCATAAATTTCACATAACTTGGCATTTGTTGTAAAGTTTCAACAAAAGGAATATTTATCGTTAACTTCTTAAGGCTTTCCAAAAATTTTGTAAATTGTTTATCTTTATTCTTCTGCTTCAGTCTTTGAGGAAACAGAGGTAATGGTTTTTTTACAGGGCCCTGTGTTTGTTCATTTTCTTGTTGATCATTTTCCATTTCTTGCTTCTCTTCATCAACTTTAGTTTCTCTTTGGATCCTTGTTTCAACTTCTTTTCCACTTCATTATTGACTAGCTTTAATTTGCTTTTTATTTTGATCTTTTGGATTAACTTCCATAGTACTTGGAAGATTTCCAGAAGGTCTATTACTAAGTGTAGTTTCAATATGTCCTAATTGATTTTCAATATTTATAATAGTAGCCCCTTGATTCTATATTTGATTTCCCATATTCAACATTACTTCTTACATCTTCAACTTCTTTTCCTTAACTTATGGGTTAGGGTTGAAGTTAAATCTTGGAGGATAATGAGGTCAAAAATTAGGATTTCCTTGATTGTTCAGATTTCCGGATGGATTCGCCAATTTTTTATAATTATTTCAACTAAAATTAGGGTGATTTTTCCATCCAGGGTAAAAATTGTTAGAATAGGGATTGTTATTTCGATTTTTTATAGCATTTAAAGTTTCATAAGATGATTGAGTATCAATAATCTGTTTTAGTGAATTCTCCTATAATACTGAGGGTATTTGAGAATAATTCACTCTCATTTGATCAATCCTTTTAGAAATAGCAGCAATATGAGATGCCCAAATAAACATTGCATCAGAATCATGAACACTAGCTACTCTCTTAGGATTTACCTTTTCAGAGGTCCATTGAAAATTATTAGTAGTCATTTCTTCAATTAAAAAATATGGTTCATCAACACCTGTTTTGACATTAATGAACCACCCACAAATGTATTTATAATAGATCTAAGTGATCCTACTAATCCAATGTAAAATGTTTGAATTATTATCCAATCTGGTAAAGCATGGTGTGGCCACATTCTAAGAAGATCTTTAAATCTTTCCTAGGCTTCATATATTGATCCCCCTTCAAACTGACAAAAAGATGTAATATTATTTCTAAGCTTAGCAGTTTTCGAGGGTGGAAAATATTTAGCCATGAATTTTTGTGATAGTTCTCCCCAAGTTCTAATAGATTTAGATGCTAACAAATTTAACAAAGCATTGGATTTCTCTCTTAATGAAAAAGTAAAAAGTCTAAGCCTAACAGAATCATTAGACACTCCATCATATTTAAATGTAGCACAAATTTCAAGAAAACTAGCAAGATATAAGTTAGGATCTTCAGTAGGTGATCCTCCAAACTGATTATTTTGTATCATCTGGATAATAACAAGTTTAAGCTCAAATGAATTAGCAGCAACATCAGGATTTTGAATAGTCAAGTGAAGTTCATCTGCTGTCAGATTGGCATAATCTCTTAAAGGTCTTTGTCGATTTTCATTTATTAGATTATCTAAGTTATTCACCATTTCTTGTAAATTTTTAATTTCATTTTGAATTTTCTAATAGTAAGTTCTAATTCTGAATCATAAGGTTCTAAACCTTCAGATCCAATATTTCGCATAAACAAATTAAGTAAGCAAAGTAAAATAAACACTATAATAAAAATATTTCTTTTTAGATTTTTGATTTTTTAAATTTTTTTATGGTATATATTTTATCTCTAATTTTTCTAATTTATTAAAACTATTTAATTTAATTATTACCTTCCCTAGCAACGGTGCCAAAAACTTGATCTAATATTTTTGTTAGGATAGATTGTGTAAAACTTAAATAAGTATAATCAATTAATATTCAAATTCTACGCAAGTATACATATCATTATCAGGTAATACTGGACTTTCTATTTAAGCCCCAAATATCGAACCCACAAGGAAGGTTTAAATTGGAAAGGATAAATTTGCTAGGAAATTCACAGAAAGTTAATTGAAATCACTGTCACTAATTTCTATACTATTATCAAATCAAAAATGGAAAGTTTAAAATAGTAAATGCTAATCTATTAACTATGTTTATATAATGAAGATTTTTATGTGAAAAAACATCATTCCCACTACAATGAAGCTATGGTAAAATGAGATGAGATAAATGCTCATAATATGTATTGTGTCAAATAGAAGCAATTTTACTTCTCTACCCTGATACAATGCATAGAAAATCATTGGCTAAGCTTAGTGTTTAGTCTCTAAATCCATGACTAGGCTAGGAGGATACCGACTCCCTCTCTAAAGCTCCCACTTCTCTTCACCAGAAGAAATAAGACTGAATTAAAGATTTTAGTCTGTCACCCTAAAGGTTCTCCAATTCTAAACCCAACAAAGAATGCTTCCCATTTTATTTGCACTTAATTTCAAGAACGATGTTCTCCTCCATGTAATCAAATGTGATCCTCACTCTGTTGTAGAAATCGTACTCCATTTCTCGGATCATATGTTTCACAACACATTTTAACAATTCAATTGGTCAGATTGAAAAGTAAATTAAGTTCAGAGTTGAAAAATCATCACAATTTATTTTACATCTTAATATTGGCACATCCATATCATCTCTTCATTTTAGAAAGATAGAGGGAACTACTCAGACTTCATGAGAAAGAAATAACAAAATAAAAATTTCATATATAAAAGAAAGTTCATACAACACTGATAAACAAACAATAATTATCTAAAAACTCTTTCTCATACAACACTGATAAACAAACAATAATTATCTAAAAACTCTTTCTCAAAGCAAATCCTTTGTAGAAACAAACAACAACACTGATAAACAAACACTGATATCTCTCACTTTTCTCCTTCTCCAACACTCTTACATAAAGATTCACACTAAATCTCACCACAAAAACTCTAAACTGTGAAAGCAAAATAAAAAATTGACTCCAATATGATAGTGGAATGGAATGATGTGGTGCAAAAAATGAAAGTAGAGGAGCACTTTTTCTAATGAAATTCGGCCCTAAATAGAACCCAAGGTCAGTTCTCCAAGAGGTGTATCCAAAAACCCTTTAAAAATCATCCAAATACATTGAACCTTCTAGAAATGGGGTCTGCACCGTCTTTAGCGCCGTCGACGCTAGTCTGGTGTCGTCGGCGCTGAGTAAAAATCTGCAGACTTAAGTTATTCTGCGCCTTCAACGCTGACCTCGCCGCTGAGCATTTCTTCAAAAACGTAATTTTGACTCCAAATTTCATCCATTTTGCTTTCTTTTTTATTTAAGCCCTAAAAATCAACAACCTGCAAGAAAACATCAAAATACCTTCCATTAAAGTGCAATATCACAAAAAATGAGTATAAAATATGGGTCTAAAAATGCTAGATAAAACACCATTTTAATCGACATTCCAAACTAAGGACTAATAGTACTAGACTGGAATTTGACTCAGGACATCTTTCCTCGCTTCATCGTGGGGTCGAGATTCGGGGCTTAATCAGAAAGTCCTATATTACTTGAGTGATACATATACTTACGTTTATATCATTGTGACTATATAGATTATATAGAATTAATCTTAAAAAAAGGTTGCATCAGATACTACACAAGTATAAGTATTGTTATCAAGTAATATAGGATTTTCTGATTAACCCCCGAATATTGAACCCATATAGAGAATTCACACTATGCACTTTTAAATAACAAACTTTATATTTCAAAAAGACACTTACTTAAACTATTGATATTTATATAGTAATTAAAATTAAATTCCTTTTGGTATTTTTTATACTTTGACAAAACAAGGACAACTTCTAAATTTAACTTGAGTTTATGCAAAAGAAAAGCACTGATATGAAATATCTTTGTACTTTTCATGAATTAGTAACAAGTATAGGATTTATGTTGTGGAAGTATTCAAAGTGAGTTATGTCAAATAGGAGCAATATTATTCATTAACCTTACTAGAGATGCTATAAAGAACATTGGCTAATTTAAAATTTAAATAGTTCTGAAAATCAGCTAGGCAAAGAAGGTACGAGCTCTCACTCTAGAATTCCCTTGATTCCCTTCACTTGAGGGCTAACATCTCGTATTAGAACCTAAAAAAATTACTCTAAAGTTTTCTAACTCTACACCCTTCAAAGATTATTTCCCTATTTGTTTGCACTAAATTAATTGAATTACATTCTCATTCATACAACCTCATATGATTCTTTCTAATTATTGATTGAGACAATACTAGCCCAGTTTTTACATGTTCTCACAACAAATTTTAACATCTATATGGGCTAGATCAAAAAGTAAATGAAGTACATAGAATTAAATCATCATAACTTCTTCCAACATTTTAGATTAATAAACTACAACTTCCATCCAACACTTTAATTACTTATCATTTTAAGGAGAAAGAGAAAGAAAACTACTCATAATCAATAGAGAAATCAAAACCACACTTTAGTTTAAAAGTAGAAATCATTGTCAAACCAACAAGAAGTCTCAATTAAAACCAAAAATAGTTTAAAAACAAAGATAAAAACTTATCTCAAATCCTCCACCAAACTCTTGAAGTTCCTTTGAATCTATTATATCTTACAACACTCTTAACTTTCATAACAAAACTAAAAATAAAAAAGGATAAAGTAAATTTGTGGTGCTTGAAAATCTCCCAAAATGTTCCTCCATGAACTATTTCATGAATTTCTCAGAACTTCCCTCTTTTTTCTCTCAACTTCCTTCTTTTATAATTTTCCAAGAAGTGTCTTGGTATCTCTTCAAAATGTGTTTTGATTCGATGTATTTTCTAAGGGATGCCTTTTTTCATAAGTTCTTTCACCATATATTAGTTTCTAGTGGTCATAACCACTCTCTTTAGCCAGTAGGTGCCACAAACATCCCTTCAAAATTTATCAAAATGAATTAACTATTAAATAACTACCTTTGACCCTTATGTGTGACCTTCTCTGTTTCACCGGTGCTTAAGCGCCAGATCTGACACTTAGGCGCCAAAACACTTGCACGATTTTTGCATTTCTGTTACAAATTTGATGTTTCTTCACTACTTTTAGCATTTTCAACTTTTTACATGTACCTGAAAAAAACATACAAAAATATCTTCCATTAAAGAGCAATATCTCAAAAATAAGTATAAAAATGTGTCTAAAAACACTATATATTTTAGGTGCATCAGCGTCCTGCCTCATCATTCCATCCGCTCATCCAAAGCAATTTTAGACATTCAAAGGATACACACATGATCAAATGACATCCTTTCATCGTCCCCAAATGACCTAACACGTAAGCCATCCACACTAAAACTTTAAGATCTCTAGCTTGACTCAACCAAATCTTGTTGGGTTTGTTCCTACACCTTCATCTACTTAAGACACACCTATCTATATGGTTGATCAAGCATGAAATATAATAAATATGTATGGAGAATTAAATAAAGCTTGATTTAGGGTTAAGATTCAATTCCTTTGTCCGAGAGAGGAGGTGACCGATGGAAATGTAGTTGTGTAAATTTTATAAAGTTGATCCCACTTTACAATGGAGCTAAAAACTTGATCTGGTATTTTATGAATAATAACGTTGAACACTTAATGTTAATATTTTACGCAAGTATACATATCGTTATCAACTAATATAAGACTTTCCTTTTTAAGTCCAAAATATCGATCCAACGAGGAAGGTTTAAATTTGAAATGATAAATTAGCTAGAAAATTCACAGAAATAAAACGAAATTACTGTCACTAATTTTGAATGTTTAAGATATGATCAAAGTTAAATTATTAACTACTAGCAGAATTTAAGTGCAAGGTATAAAATTAATAACTATGAAATTATGTTTATGTGATGAAGTTTTCGAATATGAAAAGCATCTTTCCCACTACAATAAGTTTTTGGTGAAATGAGATGAGATAAATGATTTAAATATGTAGAGTGTCAAATAGGTGCAATTTAAAATTTCTACCCTGATTCAATGTTATAGAAAATAATTACCTAATCTTAGGTTTAATCCTTAAATTTGTGGCTAGGCTAGGAGTATACTGGCTCCCACTTCCCTTCCACTGAAGGCTAACTGTGGCTTTAGTTTTTAAACACTAAGACTGAATTGGGGATTTTTAGTCTGTCACCCTAGAAATCACTAATTCTAAACCAAACAAAGTATATTTGTAGAACTCATACTCCATGTTCCGGATCATATGTTTCACAACTTATTTTGACAATTCAATTGGCCAGATCAAAAAGTAAATTAAGAGCGGAGTTGAAAAACTGATCCCAATTTTTTATATGTAAGGATTTATGAACTTGACACCACTACAGCGCCAAAAACATGTTCCTTGTATGAAAAGTAAGTTGTGTAAAACATATATAATTATAGGTAATTAATAATGGAATTCTATTAAAGTATATGTATCATTATCAATTAATAATGGACTTTCTATTTAAGCCGCAAATATCAATCCCACAGAGAAGGTGTAAATTAGCAATGATAAATTTTACCAGGAAATTTACAGAAAAACAATCGAAATCAAATTAAAAGTTTAGAAAAATGTGTCCAAGTCTTTTTTCCTTAAGTTAATTCAAGTGAAGCCAATTTTTAGTTAGGCATCTCCTCAAGCTTCTCCCCACAACTTTTCTTTTTCTTTTCTTTTTTTTTTNTTTAGAAAAATGTGTCCAAGTCTTTTTTCCTTAAGTTAATTCAAGTGAAGCCAATTTTTAGTTAGGCATCTCCTCAAGCTTCTCCCCACAACTTTTCTTTTTCTTTTCTTTTTTTTTTTCTTTTCTTTTTCTTTTTTATATGTGAGGAATACTATATCTTGATAGCCTTTACTGATTTTGAACTTCACTATCCTCTTCTTAAAGTTAAAAATTTTTACATTTCTTTACTTAATAAATTTATATTAACTTAAAGATTTTATAAAGTATAATTCTTTTCTTTTTTACATGAATCTTTTAATATTTTTAATACTTCAAAAATACAAATTTCTTTACTTAAAATAGCAAAAAATAGTCTTATTCTCTTTTACCAAATATCTTAGCCCCTAGAATTAACCTTTATTATTGAAATTTTTTACTTAAATTTACTATATATTTAGAAACATAAATATAGTTATCTCTAGTTAACCCCTAATACCGTAGGTCATGTTAAATTTAAAATTTTGAAAATATAGTTTAGTGAGGACCAATAAAATTAAGTTCTCTCTTTTTCTAAAATTGATTTTTCTTCTCCCCCCTAAACTTAGATTTTTTAAAAAGATTTTAACATTAAGGAATTTAAAAATATAGGGTGAAAGAAAGCATTCAATACATAAGAAAAAATCATACCTGTTGGAGATTCTGATTTTTTAACGTAAATTTTGAAATATTGCATATGCTAATATGAAAACTACAAGGCTAAAAACATTAAATTGCACATAATACATAAAAAATTTGTTGAGAAAGAGCTAATCACAATACATAACAAAGTGTTGAAAATAACAACAGAACTAAACTAAACTCTAAAAATGAAAATAGTTTTCCACATTACAGTTTCACATTACATAACAAACAAAGTCTTCAACAACATCACAACATAAACAATACAATCACACAGTACAAACACAAGCAAATAAAATAAAAGATCACCAGTCATTATCTTCTTCATCATTGACATCTAACTTCTGCTGCTGATATGAAGTATAAGTAGGGTGAATAGGGAACTAAACTGTATGGTCACCCCTCAGGTATCTTACTAAAGCATCATCATAAGCAGCATCCTACTCAAATTTCTGCAATCAAATCATCAGTGTGAGCATTTTTGGCCTCCATATTCTGCATCTTATGATCAATCCTAAAAATGTCTCCCTACTGAATCATCATCTGATACAACAACTCCCTGTTGCTGGGGTCACTTAAAGTAGGCTCACTAAAAGTAGGGGTTTGAGAAGAATAAGGAATATCCCTGGCTTGTTCTCAGATCTCCAATCAACATGGGACTCATAAGTCTTGATGTTGGCATGCCCAATCAGTCTCTGAGGCTCAATCCTCTCCTCACCAGGTCTGAAATCAACTCCCGCATGCTCACAAAGTGTGTAAATGAGAGCAGGGTGCGCCAATCCACCATTGGTCTCTCCCAAAGCAATAGATCGAATGTTCATGTAAATGATAGAGCCTACATTTATATCCATCACTTACTGAATACACTAGTTAAGGATGGCTCTATTCTTAGTTACTTCACTATGATGGTTCGCTGGAATCATCCTTTCAGAAATAAAATAATGCCAAGTCTCAGACACTATATTTATTATAGAAAGGGGAAAGTTAACTTTAACTCCATTTTTTATTTTCCATGACCCTTTTCTCAATAGTTAGAAAAAAAATAACTTCATCTAAGGCTTGATATGTAGCAGAAAACTAATGATACTGGCATCTATAAACATTGAGTAAACTCAACCCTTTTTCCTCGAACAAAAACAAAACCATCAGAATCCTCAGGAGGTTGGCATAAAATTTCTTCACAATCCCAACAATCACATCGGCAGTAAAATAGCAGAATTTTTCCCACTGCCGAGTGATAATCAATCATTCAACTTCTCCTCCTGGATTTTTAAAACCTCGGCCGTGAATCACTTTTTTATTTTCTTGAAGACTATGAAATCGAGAGCTGGCTCTAAAGCTAATAAACCTTTACTCGTCATATTCTATTATCATTTTACTTGATCTAAGTGGCATAAGAAATCTAGAAAAAATTGACAAAAGATCCGAATAAATCCAAAAATTCTGAAAATAAAAAATGTAAACCACTTTAAACTCAAATCCACTAAGTGTTTTTCACCAAAGTAATTTCTCAAAATATCCCAAAAAATTTCAAAATTTTGGATCTAGTCAATGTGAGAAAAATCTTTATTGAAAATAAAAAAAATTTACTTTAAAGTGTAGCTCTTACCTAGAGAAGATAAAATCCAAAGGTCCTTTGCCTCTAAATAGCCTCAAATCTGCCCAAAATCAAGCCGTAGGTGCAAAACCGAAGGTTGAAGTTGAGTTAAGGGGTAAAAATGGAGTTTTACGGTGAAAATCGTGAATTAAAGGGTTAATTTGCCACTATCGGGTCGAAGGCGCCGTAGGCGCCAATGTCAGTGTCATCGGCGCTGAAAAACCGAAATTCACTATTTTAATTTTTCAAATTTTCAATTTCGTTTTAATTTTCTCCAAAAGTTTTTTTTAGTATTCTTAAACATAAATTTTATCTAAATTCATAAATACAAATTTTACAAAAAATCATTTTTACAAACAACAACAAACAAACTTTTATATATGAAAATACACTTTTTACAAACACATTTTGCAAATCACAAATTCATTCCTATTCAGTAAACTAATTATAAATCAGCACTGAAATCAAGCCACAACACTAAACGCTGACACAAACTATACACATAATTAAAGTTTAGAATAAACCAAATCAAATCTAATCAAATCCACACAATTCCACTAAACACGTAAATTTTTTTAAATAAGTAGAGAATTCACAATATCCAATCATTCAGTTTCATCTTCAGTGCTATCACTACATCTAATATCTCTCATAGATTGGTAATGAACATATAGGTTGTAGAAGGATCAGCACGTGAACTGATCTGTTGAATTTTCTTTGATACACCCCTTTTCTTTAAACATCTGAACTAATCCTGCTTCAAAAGTTCTAGTGTGATCAAAATTCTCTTTCATTCTCCAATCTAGGTGATCAAAAAGGTACTTGAGATCTCCCACCGCATTCATAATACTCTGAAGTTCTCTTTCAATTTTCTTCAATTTCTTCTCTAAAGCAAGCGAACATTCAATTGTTGGTGGCAATAATGGAGATGAAGCATGTGAAGAATGATCTATAATAGCATTTAGTGCTTCATTTCCATTACCAACATATTGATCATCAATAAGGATCTTGGGATCTCATGATAGTAAAACTTTTTCCCATACTTGGGATTGACTGGAAATCAGAAAAATTGTAGAAGGTAGCCCAAGTCCATAAATTGGCCCATTCATAATGATTCCCATCATAAATTTAAATATAATTGAATCCATATCAATAGGTTTTTCCATTTGAATATAGTAGTTTAAAATAACACTCTCCTTGGTGACTCTATTGATCTTTATACTAGGGAGTAATTTTGTACAAATAAAGAAATGTCATTGCTTCAAAATTGGATTAAGTGATGAAGCAAGAAAACTTATATATCATTCATCTCGTACTTCCCAAATATCTCTTTCATCCATCAGAAATTTATAAATATCTTGCATCAAATCTCGTGTAGGAATGAAATTTTCATAATGACAGATTTGAACATTTTCTATCATATACAATTCATTAATCCTTGCAGGAGTAAATGGTACAGCCTTACCTCGTACGAAGACAACTTCTTGGGTAATTCCATGTAAATTTGCATAGAATTCCTTCACCACAGGTAAAACAACTACAGCGGTAGTGTAACACAGAACTTACCATCGCCTTTGCAGAATGATCTTATCAACTGGAGCACTTGGATTGATCAACCCATGATTAACAAATCCTCTTTCCTTGATCAATCTCTTCTTCACAATAGCTTTATCATATAATCTTTGCACGTTGAAACTAATAAACTTTTTTCTATTGAAAACTCCATAACTTGAAGTATTTCTATAATTGGAAGCCATGGAATTAGAAAATAGAAAGTTTCTAGGCATCCTAAGAAGTTTTTAGAACTTTAAAAACACCTCTCGGTGGTTATTATTGATCGAAATCCCGCCAAAATTTGCCAAAAGTCACAGAAACTGTCCAACCTCTCTCGGCACCTTGCACTCCCGATGGGCGCTATCAGCTTTGATATCCCCTTTCTTGGGCGTCGTCGGCACCAGTGACCAAAATTTTGTCATTTTCATTTTTTTTTGTTCAATTAAATTCCAACTTTTCTTCCAATAATAATATTTGATTTAATTTGTAATAAATGCAATTGTGTAGGATTATTATCTACTACTATATAAGACACATAACAAACTAAATAGTAATACATAACCATATAAGTATGGGTTGCCTCCCAAAAGTGCTTGGTTTAACGTTGTCATCCCAACATATTATTTGTTTAGTTGGGTTGACTTAACATTAAAACTTCTTTAAATTGGGGTATGTGCCCCTCATAATAATGTTTCAAATGATGTTCATTAACTTTAATTATCTTTCTAGTATTAGGATCTTTAATCACAATAGTTCCATAATGACAGACTTTAATTACCTTAAATGGCTCTAACCATCTGGATTTCAGTTTTCATGGAAACAATCTTAATCTTGTATTATATAATAGAAATTCTTGTCCAGGTTCAAATTTCTTCTTAATAATCTTCCGATCATGCCATATTTTCATTTTCTCCTTATATATTTTTGCATCATATGAATCATTTCTAATCTCCTCAAGTGTTTGGCATTCTATATATTATAACTTCAATCCAATTGGACATATCGTCAACAACATGTGATATATATGGGTTTCCAAATGAAGGCATAAATGGTCCCATAAAATATAATCCTCACACATCAAAATTTTTAACTTTCAATGTGTAATTTATAGGCATTTCATTTCTTCTAGAAATATTTTCTACATGTTGACATCTATTGGATGTTTTAATATATTCATTAACATCATTAAAAATAGTAGGCCAATAAAATTCAGCTTGTAAAATTTTATATGCAGTTTTATTTATTCCGAAATGTCCTCTAAATTTAGAATCATGACATCTTTCAATTATCTGTTGAGTTTCTTTATAAGGCACACATCTTCTAATCATTAGATCTTTACATTGTTTATATAAATATGGGTCATCCCAAAAATAGTCATTTGAATCATATATAAACTTCTTTAATTATGAATTTTTTATATCAGGTGGTAGAATATCACTTACAATATAATTCACTATATCTGCATACCACGGTACATCCATTTCATCAATACTATATAATTGTTTATCAGGGAAATTCTCTAAAATTTCATTTGTAAAATTAGTTAATATTTCTATTTCTATTCTAGACAAATGATCAGCTATTTGATTATCATTTCCCTTCTATCAATCACAGTAAAATCAAACTCTTGCAATAGAAGTATCCATCTAATTAATCTTAATTTAGCATCCTTCTTTTGCATTAAGTATTTAATAGCAGAATGATCTATATGCACTATACATTTAGTTCCAATTAAATAAGGTCTAAATTTTTCAAAGGCACAAACAATAACTAATAACTCTCTTTCAGCAGTGGTATAATCAAATTGAGCATCATTTAGAGTCTTACTAGCATAATATATAACTTTAAAAACTTTGTCGTGCCTTTGTCCTAATACAACCCCAATAGCATAATCACTAGCGTCGTACATTATTTCAAATGGTTTTTTCCAATCAGAAGGTACTGTTATAGGTGGAGTGACTAACTTTTTCTTTAATAATTCAAATACTTTATGTACTCTTCACTAAAATCAAATTTCGTATCTTTTTCTAAAAGTTGGCATTGAGGCTTAGTTATTTTTGAAAAAATTTTTATGTAGCGTCTGTAAAAACCAGCATGTCCTAGAAAACTTCTCACCTCTTTAACATTTGTAGGCGGTGGTAATTTTTCTATAACTTGGATTTCTGCAAGATCTACCTCCATGCTTTTTTTCAGAAAGTTTATGCCCAAGTACAATACCTCCTACAATCATAAATTGACATTTTTCCCAATTTAATACTATATTCACTTTTTCACATACTTCCAAAACTTTTTTAAAATTATTAAGGCATAATTCAAACAAAATTCCAAATACAGAAAAATCTTCCATAAACACTTCCATTCCATTTTCTATAAAATTGCTAAAAACTCACATCATGCAACTTTGAAATGTTGCACGTACATTGCATAGTCCAAAAGACATTCTACAAAAAGAAAATGTTCCATATGGGCTTGTAAACGTTGTTTTCTCTTGATCCTCTGGAGCAATTAGAATTTGGTGATAACCGGTATATCCATCTAAAAAACAATAATACTTATTCTCAGCCAATCTATCCAACATATGGTCTAGAAAGGGTAAAGGAAAGTGATATTTTCTGGTGGCCATATTTAATTTTCTATAATTTATGCAAGTTCTCCAACCAGTTACTTGTCTTTTTGGTATTAAATCATTTTTCTCATTTTCATCAACAGTCACTCCTCCTTTTTTTGGTACACAGTGAATTGGGCTTACCCAAGCACTATCAGAAATAAGATATATAATTTCAACGTCTAACCATTTTAAAATCTCTTTTTTCACAACTTCTTTCATTATTGGGTTTAATCTTCTTTGAGGATCAGTTTTAGGTACATGTTGTTCATCTAATAAAATTTTGTGCATACAAATTGAAGAACTAATTCCTTTAATATCTGCTAAAGTCCATCCAAAAGACTTTTTATACTTTTTTAACATTTCTATCAGCTTTTGTTCCTGAATCTCAGTTAACTCAAATAATATAATAACTAGTAATATAGATGACTTTCCTAAAAATAGATACTTTAAATGGGTACATAATATCTTTAATTCAAGTTCAGGTGGTTTAATACTTGAAGGAGTAAGATTTTTACTATCATTTTCCATCAAGTCTAACATTTCAAATTTTCCTTGAATATAATGAAAATCTTCTTCTTTAATTTCATCTTCATTTTAAAAAATTTCTCCTTGCTTAAATTTATCTTCGAATTCTTTCTTAAAGTGTTCATTACTTAAATAATCACCTACTTCCATCCTTAAAAATTCATTATCTTTTTCTATTGCAGGATATTTCATAGCTTTAGCTGTATTAAATTTCACTTCTTGTTCATTAACTTTCATTATAAATTCTCCTTTTTGTACATCTATTACAGCTCTTCCTGTTGCAAGAAATGCTCTCCCTAAAATAATATGAATTTCTTTATCTTTCTCAATATTCAATACTATAAAGTCTACAGGGAAAGTAAATTTATCCACTTTTACAAGTACATCCTCTATAACTCCTTTTGGATAAGTTATTGATCGGTCAACTAACTACAGAGTTGTAGTAGTAGGGGAATTTTCTCCCAAATTTAAACATTTAAAAATTGATAAAGGCATAAGATTTATACTCGCTCCTACTCACATTAAGGTTTTCCATTAAACTTTTCACCTATTGCACATGGTATAGTAAAACTGCTAGGATCTTTTAGTTTTTCAGGAAGCTTTTTCTGAATAATAGCATTACACTTTTCACTGAGTACAACGGTCTCATGATCTGTAAACTTCTTTTTCTTACTAAGTACATACTTCATAAATTTCACATAACTTGACATTTAATCCAAAGCTTCAATAAAAGGAATATTTATCGTTAACTTCTTAAGGAATTCCAAAAATTTTGTAAATTGTTTATCTTTATTCTTCTGCATCAGTCTTTGAGGAAACAGAGGTGATGGTTTTCAAGAGGAAAATGTGTTTATTCATTTTCCTGTTGATCTTTTTCTATTTCTTCCTTCACTTCATTAAATTCAATTTCTCTTTGGATCCTTGATTCTATTTCTTTTCCCTTCATAATTGAATAGCTTTAATTTGCTCTTTATTATGATCTTTTGGATTAACTTCCGCAATACTTAGAAGAATTCCAGAAGGTCTGTTATTAAGTGCAGTAGCAATATGTCCTAATTGATTTTCAATATTTCTAATAGCAGCCGCTTGATTCTATATTTGATTTCCCATGTTGAACATCACTTCCATCGTCAACTTCTTTTCCTTAACTTGTAGATTAGGATTGGAGTTAAATCCTAGAGGATAATAAGGTCGAAAATTAGGATTTCCTTGATTGTTCAAATTTCCAGATGGATTCACAAAATTATTATAATTATTCCAACTAAAATTAGGGTGATTTTTCCATCCAGCATTAAAATAGTTAGAAAAGGGATTGTTATTTTGATTATTTATAACATTTAAGGTTTCATAAGATGGTTGAGTATCAATAATATGTCCTAGTGAATTTTCCTCTAATACTAGAGGTATTTAAGAATAGTTCACTTCTATTTGATCAATCTTTTTAGAAATAGCAGCAATTTGAGATGCCAAAATAGAAATTGCATCAGATTCACGAATACTGGCTACTCTCTTTGGATTTACCCTTTCAGAGTGCCATTGAAAATTGTTAGTAGCCCTTTCTTTAATTAAAGAATATGCTTCCTCTAAAGGTTTTGACATTAATGATCCATCTGCAGCAGCATTTATAATAGATCTTAATGATCTTACTAATCCATTATAAAATGTTTGAATTATTAACCAATCTGGTAAAGCATGGTGTGGACATTTTCTAAGAAGATCCTTAACTCTTTCCCAAGCTTCATATATCGATTCCCCTTCAAATTAACAAAAAGATGTAATATCATTTCTAAGCTTAGCGGTTTTCGAGGGTGGAAATTATTTAGCCAAGAATTTTTGCATTAGTTCTCCATAAGTTCTAATAGATCCAGGTGCAAATGAATTTAACCAAGCCTTGGCTTTATCCCTTAATAAAAAAGGAAAAATTCTAAGCTTAACAAAATCATTAAACACTCCGTCATATTTAAATGTAGCACAAATTTCAAGAAAACTAGCAAGATGTAAGTTAGGAACTTGAGTAGGTGATCCTCCAAACTGATTATTTTGTACTATTTGGATAATAGCAGGTTTAAGCTCAAATGAATTAGCAGCAACATCAGGATTTTGAATAGTTAAATGAAGTTCATCTACTATCGGATTCACTTAATCTTTTAAAGGTCTTTGTCGATTCTCATTTATTGGATTTTCTATGTTATTTGCCATTTCTTTCAAATTCTTAATTTCTCTTTGTTGTTTTCAAATTTTTCTAATAGTACGTTCTAATTTTGAATCGCAAGGTACTAAACCTTCAGATCCAATATTTTGCATAAACAAATAAAGCAAGCTAAGTAAAATTCTTTAAAAATGCAATCTTAAATAAATTTCTTTTTGGATTATATATATATGCTAATTTTCATGATTCTTTTAAGAAAATAATGCACATAAACTTGAAAAATGTGATCCTCTGTCTAGGGACCTCCTCTAACTTTATAAAAATAAGAGAATGTTTTTCTTGACAGAGGCTACAATATGCCAAAAATTCAAGCTATGATGATAAGTCTACATGCATGAAGAATCAAAAGATTCATATCAGTATTTAATTAATTAAAAATAAAATATTCATCAAATGGACTTCAAATTATTTTCACATTGTTCTCCTTTGTTCACTAAGCAAGCGAGTATTTTTATTTTATTTTTATGATTTTGTTACGCAAAGTTATGTATTTTTGAAGTTAGGGGAGTTTAAATAAATAGAAAGAGCCTTATTTTTCAACTTATCCATGCGGCGCCTCGTCATCCTACAGCGGCTCCGAAACTCCACATGGCGCACTCCCATTTGAAGCCACCGTCTACGCTAGCAGCCACACATCCAGCTGTTTGTGTAAAGAAGCGTTGTCCGGCTTCATCTTGGTTTTCCATTCGATACACGCTTCATCTAACGGCTCCCCGTCATCGTCCCTGATAGAATGATCCCATGACCGTCCACACTATAACTCTAAGAACTCAGCCTAGACTCAACCAAATCACTTTGGGTTTGATCCCGTGGACTCTTCTAAGTGAGACGCAAACATCCATACAGTAATCATGCAATTAAATTATGCCTAATCAAATGGAGAATCAAAATAGGCTCGGGAGGGAGAGAAGTTGTATACCCTTACTCTGAGAAGTGAAGCTTCAATCAAAGGGTCTTGGCACGTTCATTGCGGTCCAAAGAGTCTAACGATTAAGCTGCTTGTTGTGGTGTAAGGCCTAGATATGAATTTGATCATGAATGGATTTGGGTGTTGGTCTAGAGCTATGGTAGAGGCTCTATGGCAGGGGGATTTTATGGGGCTTTGGCTTCTTTCTTGGTTGTGAAGGTGTCGGTAGAGTTAATTTGAGTTTGGTGGAGTGTGGAGGTGTAATGAGCTCTGACCTGGTTTTCGGCAAGATTTCAAGCTCAAAATTGAACTCCGACTGTGGAAATTGGTGAGGGAAAACAGTTGGAAGGCATAGAGGGGATCTTAGAAAAGATCTGTGGTCAATTTGGAGAGATCTCTTTAAGAAATTTTCAGCACTTAGTTTAACTGTTATGGAGGTGGCCTTTTATAAAAATGGGTTATGGTGGTTGTCATGGCCAAATAAGGGGTGTAATGTGGTGCTTAGGTGGAGGGAAGAGGAGCTCTACAATTCAATTTGGCAGAGCTGGCCTCTAGGTTTGATTTGGGTGAGGCTTCATTGGGGTGGCTCTCAGTTTGGCCATTTTTCAGCCACTAGGCTAGCTGACCAGCCAGGGGGAGGTGGCTAGGAGCTCAGGGCATCCAAGGGAATCTATCACAACAATTTAATGCAAATGTTTTTTGATTTGGCAAGGATATCTTAAGCATGTGTATTTTTGGAAATAAGATCCCTTAATTTGGGGGACTTTTGGTCCATGGCTTAGTTTATGTGGTTAGATGGGTTTTGGCTCAGTCTTAGGGTTCAACTAATAACTGAGTGGAGTTAATTTGGTTGCTTTAGGGTGGTTAGGTCACATTTAGTGCATGGGTCCAAGTGAGTGCAAATGACCAAGTATTGGGTTTGGTCTAGGCTAGCCATGTTAATTGGCCCAAATAAATGTTTTATTTTGTGTGGATGATCATACTGAACAACTTTGGTGAAGGATGGAAGTGGTTTTGAGCTCAATTGAAGGGTCAATTTGAGGGAATTTTGAATTTTAATAAATTTGGTCATGTTGGGCTAGGCTTGGGTCTAGCTGTAGCTACCCTTGGGATAATTCCAAATTGATTATTGTAAATGGTCAACAGGAACCCCATGAAGAGTTTTCAACATGAATTGGATGCCAATTTGGGGATTAAGGCAATCAATTGAGTGAAATTTGGGGATTTAGCCAATTTAGGGCTAAATTTGGGAATTTTAAATTTAGGCCAAAATTAAATGGATTTGAGGCTTCACCATGGCCAATTGATGGTTGATTTTGATGTGTAGGAATGTTATAAAGATTTTTCAACATTAATTGAGGCCAATTAACTAGGCTATGGGTTCAATTTGGTGAGATTAGGTCATGTGACCAAAATTGGGGGTTTGACCTATACCAAAATTGGGCTCAAATTATGGGCCAATTAAGCATGGATTTGGTCTAGTTTGGCCATATCAAAAGTTAATTTGAGTTTAGGATTGAAATTTGGGAAAATTGAGATCAAAGTGAAGGACATTTGAGTTAAATTTGGGGAAATTTTGGCCTTTAAAGGGCAATTTGGGGGTTTTGATCAAAGATGGTCAAATTGGTCAAATTGGGTCATGTGGTGGTTAAGGAAAATGAAATTGGGAATATTTGGGATTGTTTTTTTGAATTTTTGGAATTTCAGGCCCAAGAGGGGTATTTTGGTAATTTGGCCAATTTGGGGATTTTGGGTAATTTGGGTGTTTTCAAGGTGTTTGAAATGATTTGGAGGTTTTGGCCAAATTTGGGGTCACAAGGGTATCTGGGTAATTTGGGGGAATTTAGGGGCAATAGGGTAGGTTGGGTATCTTAGTAGAGTTGGATTGCCAACCACCATGAATAAGCCATGGACCAATAGAAACCCTATTTTGAGTCCTCTATGTAGTGGTCTTAGATAAACCTTAGCCTAGGGCTAATGGGTTTAGGGAACCACCTATAGGAGTCTCCCAAAAGTATCAAGGGACCAAAGCCTAAAAGTTTTGGGTTTAGGGTAATGAGTGATTGTGAGTGCAAGTGATTGCAAGTAAGTTCCTTAGCCCTAGGCCAACACCCAGAGTCAACCCTAAGGTCCAGCAGTCCTAAGGGTGACTCATCTTGAGTCTCCCCCATAGTGACCCCATCTACTAAGTGCTAGAGGTTAGGACCAATATGTTGAACTTCAAGTTGAGTAGATAAGAGTTTAAAATTTCTAGTGGTGAGGGTTCCTTGTCTAGTTTTCTAAGAATAGTCAATAGAAAAGTCCTATGGCTAGACCTTAGGCTACAAAAGAGGAAAAACTAAACATAAACGAAAAGTGAGGTCAACAAGAACTTCATGAAACTTTACTAATAAATATGCTAATACTTAAATATAAGTTTAGAAAATGCAACCAAGCATTCTTCTTTTAAGTTGGTTCAAGTGAAACCAATTTTTAATTACGCATCTCCTCAAGCTTCTCCTCACATCTTTTCTTTTCTTTTCTTTTTCTTTTTTTTCAGAATCATTTTCAATTCTTTTTCTTTTCTTTTCTCCTTTCTTTTTTTTATGTGACGATTACTATATCTGGATAGCCTTTAATGATTTTGAACTTCACTATCCTCTTCTTAAAGTTAAAAAACTTTTCACATTCCTTCACTATATAAATTTATATTAGCTTTAAAGATTCTTCATAAAGTTTTAATCTTTTCTTCTTACATGAATTTATAAGATTTTTAATATTTCAAAAATATGAATTCCTTTACTTACAATAGAAAAACATAGTCTTATTCTCTTATACCAAATATCTTAATCTCTAAAATTAACCTTTATTATTTAAAATTTTTTTACCTAAGTTTACTATATATTTAGAAACATAAATATAGTTATCTAAAGTTATCCTCTAATACCAAAAGGTCTTGTTAAATTTTTAAATATTTTTAAATTATAGTTAATTAAGGACAAAAAAAATTAAGTTTCTTTTCTTTAAAAGAATTTTTTCTTCTCCCGCCAAACTTAAATTTTTAAAAGATTTTGCATGAAAAATAGAAAAATAAAGGGTGAAAGAAAACATTTAATACATAAAGAAAAGGCATACCTGTTGAAGGTTCTAATTTGAAAATTAACTCTAATTTGAAACTTAACTCTGAAATATTGTAGATGCTAATATAAAAGGCTACAAGACTTAAAACATTAAATAACACCTAATACATATAAAAATTTGCTGAGAAAGAGTTAACTACAAATACATCCAAGAATGTACTAAAAATTAATAACAATACTCAAATGGTTCCTAATTTAAAAACAGTCTCACAAATCTACAGTACACTATTCAGCATTACATTTAAAATAAAGTATTACACATCTAAAAAAACAAATAGTCTCATTAATAAATTTCAACCAAACATAAACTAAACAAAAATCTAATTAAAGCATCACCAATCATCGTGTTCTTCTTCTTCTTCTTCTGCATCCAAATTTTTCTACTGCTATGGAGTAAAAATAAGGTGAGCAGGAAACCAAACTAAGTGATCAGCCCTCATGTATCTGACCATTGCATCATCATAAGAAGCATCAAATTCAAACTTTTATCTTATAAAATCATCATAATGAGCATGTCTAGCCTCAATATTTTCCATTCCACTATCCAGTCTTAAGATATCTCTCTGTTGGGTCATCATTTGCTCCATAAGTTCCAGAATAATAGAGGTACTAGAAGTACCTGAAGTAGAAGGAATATCTTAGGTCCTACTTTTAGATCTCAATCCAACATGAGATTCATAAGTCTTGATATTTGCAGACCCAATAGGTTTTAGAGGTTCAATCCCCTCCTCATCTGCTCTATAATCAACTCCTGTTGGTTCACATAGTGTGAAGATCAGAGCAGGGTGAGCTAAACCTCCAGTGGACTCTCCCAATGAAATAGATTGAGTGTTCATATAAGTAATAGAGCCTACATATATCCTTTTCATCTGCTGGTGTTGACCTCACTTGTGGTTGAGGTCTAGTTTTTCCTCTTTTGTAGCCTATGTTCTAGCTATAGAACTTTTCTATTGATTATTCCTAGAAAACTAGAAAAAAAACCCTCACCATTAGAAATTCTACACTCCTCTTTACTCAACTTGAAGCTCTACATATTGGTGCTAACCACTAGCACTTAGTAGGTGGGATCACTATGGGGGAGCTCAAGATAAGTCCCCATAGGACTGTTGGACTTTAGAGTTGACCCTAGGTGTTGGTCTAGAGTTAAGGTACTCACCTCACTCACAATCACTCACAAATACAAACCCAAAATTCCTTGAATTTGATCTATTGATCCTTTGGGAGACTTATGTAGATGGTCCCCTAAACCGACTGGCCCTAGGCTAGGGTTTAGCTAAGACCAGTACATAGTGGACCCAAATGGGGTTTCCATTGATCCATAGCTCATTTATGATGGTTAGCTCCCCAATTTTACCAAAAATACTCAACTTGGTCTTTTGCCACTAAACTCCCACAAATTACATGAGTATCCTTGAAACCCTAAGTTTGGCCAAAATTCTCAAATTTACCCAAAATACTCAAATTTGTTCGAAAATCATTTCAAACCTTTTGAAAACTTCCAAATTACTCAAAAACACAAAAAAAAATTACAGAATTACCAAAATGTCCCTCCTTAGCCCAAAATTTCAAAAATTCCAAAAAATCCCAAAAAATTTGAAAACCTTCCAAAAATTTTAAATTTCATTTTGCTCAACTACCACATGACCTAATTTGACCATTTTGACCAAAACTCTTGCCTTTAAAGGCCCAATCTCCCCAAATTTACCTCAAATGTCCATCAATTTGGTCCAAATTGACTCCAATTTCAATGCTAAACTTAAATTCACCTTTCATGTGGCCAATAAAAACCAAATCCAAGCTCAATTGGCCCATGATATGGACCCAATTTTGATCTAAATCAATCCCCTAGTTTTGGCCATATGACTTAATCTCACCAAATTGAACCTATGACCTACTCAATTTGCCACAATTTATGTTGAAAAACTCTTCATATCATTCCTATACATCAATATTAACCTTCAATTGGCCTTGCTGAAGCCCCAATTTCATTTCATTTTGGACTAAGTCCAAAATCCCCAAATTTGCCCCAAATTGGCTATGTCTCCAAATTTCACCAAATTAATTGACTTAGTCCTAAAGTTGGCTCCCAATTTATGTTGAAAACTCTTCATTACATTCCTGTTGAGCATTTTTAACAATCAATTTGGACTTAACCCAAGCCTAGCCCAATCTAGACTCAAGCTTAGTCCAACATGCCTAAATTGACCAAAATTCCAAAATCCCTCAAATTGAACCCCTAATTGAACTCAAAATTACTTCAATACTTCACCAAAAATGTTCATTACAATCATCTACACAATTTTGATCAATCAATTGGGCTCAAGGTCAAGGTTAGCCTAACCCAAGCCCACTTTAAGCCAAATTGACCTACATGGACCCCTTCACCAAAAATTGACCTAACCATGTCAAATTGACCAACCAAAGACCACTAAAACCAAATTTTGGACCCTATTGACCAGAACAAGCCCCATGGAATCACCTAAATGAACCATGGACCAAAGGATCCCCAAATCATAGGATTTACTTCCAAAATTGCTTCTGTCTAAGGGATTGTTGCCAAAACTAAACACCTGCCCAAATAAATTATTGTGACATGTTCCCCTGACTCACCTGACCTCCTTGCCACCTCCCCTAGCCTTGCCAGTTTGCCTAGTCACCGGAGGAGCCAAAATTGTAAGTCTCCCTCAAAAAATCGAAACCCAATTCAAAGCTTGAGGCTACCTCATCACATTTTAAGTTTACAGCCTCTCTGCCCTCCACATAAGCAACACTTTGCACCCCTTAATTTGCCCAAAGAGCCACCCTAAGCCATTTTTATAAAACCTCCACCTCCATGGACATGGAAGGTGTGCTAAAAGTTTCTTAAGGATACCCTCTGAAATCACTCCCTGAGCTTCCTTGAGACCTCCACAGTGTAGCCCAACCACCCCATTGCCCTAATTCCCCTTGCCGGAGTTCAATTTTTGAGCTTGAATCCTTGTCAGAGACAGGATAAAGCTCTTCGCACCTCCATAGTGCACCAAATCCAAATTAAACTCATCCACACCATCACCACACTAAATTAAGACAAAGCCCCATCAAATCCCCCTCAGACAAAGCCTCTATACTAGACTTTAATTGACATCCAAATTTGGCTTTGATTAAATTTGGATCTAGACCTTTCACTACAGCAAGAGGCTCAATTTCTAGCCTCCTTGGACCTCCACAAATGTGCTGAGCACCTCTGATTAAAGCTTCCCTTCTTAGAGCAAAGGTATTGAACTTCCCCTCTTCCCGAGCCTATTTTGATTCTCCATTTGATTAAGGTTAGTTTGATGGAATGTTTACTATATGGATGTGTTCGTCACACTTAGACGAGTCTATAGGATCCAACTTGAGGTTATTTGGTTGAGAAACAAGTGAGATCTGTTTCAATGTTAGCGGTCACAGGTTCACTCTATCGGGGATGATGACGGAGAGCCGTTCAATCGAGCGTATATCGAATGGATGGATGAGATGAGGCCGGACAGTGCTTCAAAACATAAAGCGCGGGCAGAGTCAGCAGCTACGTGGAAGGCGGCGTCTAACCAGAGTGAGCCATGCGTGTTTTCTGAGTTGACTATGATCTAGTCAGTGTTGCGTGTTTAAGTAGAAAATTATGGATTTTCTGATTTAAATAAATAGGCCTAACTTCAAAACTCCATATCTTGGTGTAGAAAAATCACAAAAATAAAAAAACAATACCCTTTTGTTTGGTGAACATAGGAGAACAATGTGGAAAAAATTTGAAGTTTATGTGATGCATATTTTATTTTTAATTAATAAAACACTATTTTGAGACTTTTAATTCTCCATGCATGTAGACATTTCACCATGGCTTGATATTTTGGCATGTTGTTGTCTCTGTCTTAAGGAACATTCTCTAATTTTCTTAAAGTAAGAGGAGATCTCTAGACATAGATCCATATTTTTCAAGTTTATGTCTATTGTTTGCATAAAATAATCATAATAATTAAGATGTTACTTAGAAAAACCCAAGAAAAGTTTGGAAGGTTTGCCATGACCAGAGAATTCTTTGGAAATTCTTTCATGAGTTCATTTATTAAAAATGCACTCGATTTCCACCAACCCGAAAACACAAAGAAAATTAATTTTGGAAAACACAAACATCTAAATTACTTAATTTTTAATCTCCAGTAAAATTCAAAGTTCAGAGAACTCCACATAAAAATTTCAAAACATTTGGAGCTCATTTGATAACTCAAATTGATTTTCTAACTTATATGTTATTTTTAAAACTAAAATGATTTTTAACAATTAAAATATAACTAAAAAAAATTATAAAAATTAGCTTTTGGAGTACTTTATGATGAGAGGAATTTTCTAAAAACATTGTGATTAAAATAAAAATTTCATTTTTAAGCCTACTTTTAATATTTAAATAATTAGAAAATGATAAAAATCACAAAAATAATAAAACACATGAAAATTTTCTAAATTATTTTCTAAGCACTAAGGAACAATTGGAATATTTTTCCTGATTTTCTAAGCGATGCTAATGAATTTTGAACCTTAAAATAATTTAAAAGGCTAAGAAATGGATTTTCACTTAAATAATTCTAATAATTCAAAGAAAAATTAGAAAAATATAAAATTAGTTTCTCTAGATTCCTTGACTTCACGGAGATTTAAAAAAAAATATGAAATTTGATTTTCCACATTTAAAATATTTTGTAATTAATTAATGCTCCAGAACTTAAAATAATTATAATAACTCAATTATAACTTATAAAATCATGAAATTTAGTCCCAATGATTCGCAGGTCTAGGTCTACCTCCAGTTGAAATTTCAAGGAATTAGGTTTTTCCTTGGTTAAGTAATGGAATTTTTTTTGAAAAATCTTGTTTTTGCATGAAAATAAATAAGTAAATTAAATTAAAATTTGAAAAATCACATTTTCTCCTCTGATGTCTTAATTGACTCATAAGTGAGGTGAGATAAAAACTCTAAAGTCATTTGAATTAAATTTGACAAATTATGAAGTGATAGAGCCTTAGAGGCAAAAATGTAATTTTGGAAATCTAGCCTTAATTTGATCCTAATCAACATAATTAGATGATTGAAACACAAGGAGATTAATTGGTAGAAACCAATCTCACTTTTATTATTTAAAGGATAAACTTATAAATTTCTTAAATTATTAAAATTTGAAAGTTTAGTCAATTAAATGATCCTAGACTTAGGCGTACGATTTTGGGTGTTGATAGCTCACTACTTTAACACCCCTATTTGATGCTCAAAGGACTTTCAAAAAAATGAATCATCATCACTAAAGATTCAACCTTTTTAAAATAACCAAGATGTCTATCAAAATATTAAGGGCTTAGTAGTGATCTAAGTTAAATCAAATGTGGTTAAATGAGGATTAGAAAAGTGAACATAATTAAAATTGAATACCTTTAAAACACTACAAGCCCAAATCAAAAAGTTGGCTAGGTACCTTGATAACATTAACTTGCCCCTTTAAGGGACTTCACCCACATAATCCTCAAATTAAATTATAAGTGATAATTACCTTACCCTTAGGGATAATTGAAACATCAATGTTCATTGAGCATTAAAGGTATTTATAGGATGGGTTATTAAGCAACAAAAAAAGTGTAAAGAGAGCTCGAGACTTTTCACCAGGTAGTGAGAGGGAAGCATGGACCTGCTTCTTTCTCTAGATCTGTTAGATACCTCGGAGGTCTACTAAATTTAATATGTTTTACTTAATAAAAATCATCCTTAACCAAACTAATAGGGACCCACCAAGATATGACCTAGGGTTGGGTAGATCACTAAAACCTTACTTTTCCGCTTTATATAAATGCCCTCTCATGCATTTTAAGATTCAGATGGTGGAACGAGAAGACTCGCCAGGTATGTTTTTATTAGTTTACAGTGACGTCTTTATTGTACTTTCATACTGTACTTTTTATGCTTATAATACTTGCATATTAAACAACAATGCCACCCTGCATGAAAACCAAAATGGTTAGGATAGCCAAAAAACTAAAACCAAACTCAAATTAAAATCAATCAAGATAAAATTCACCGCCACAACATTCAAAATATAAGACAACTTAAAATTTAATTACAAACATCACAAAAAAACAACAATCACAACAAAATTAAGACGTTTCTATCGGATTATCGGGAATCCCTCAGAGGAAGTAACCTACGGTTGCTAACAAGACTTCCCATGGTCTAAATGAAATTATGGAATTCATTAAGTTGAGTTTAGTAAATTTATTTGGACTAAGTGAATCTAATAGAAAATAGTGGTACCAGAATGAGGGAACCATAGGATCCTAACCTGTGTTGCTCTAATCAACTTTAACATCCTCCATAAAATTTAAAGAATATTAACCATAGGGCTGTATGATTCGACATCATAACTTGACACCCTAGAAAACTTAAAATCATTATGACGAGGAACTTGGAGCTAGCACGGTGGGCAGTATGGCCATCTTCAAGAGCAAAACATGTCTTCCCCAGTTAAACCAACTTCCTTAGACTTAAACAACAAGCCAAAGGACTTTGAGATTATTTTATTATGCAACATAAATTTTCAACTCATCTTTAGACATTTGTACAGCTCTGTTATACAATATAAGACCTAACTCGTCTTAGGATTCCGAGATCATCGTCCGTCATGACCTAAATCCTCACATCTTCCAGGATATTTGTGTAATCGTTTCACACAAATGTAAGCCCTAAATAAATAAAATTTGAGGGATGAAACACTTAAATAATTTCTCCTCAAAATAAAAGCTAAACAATAGGATAGACTGGGAAGTCACCGAGGTTCTCCTTCAAATTTGTGACATCCCCTAGTTCCTCCTCCTTTAGACTCTACGACAAAATGTTCCAAATTTGGGTCAATCCCATTTCACACCTCTTTGTTCGATCTTGTTGAAAAATCCTATCCTTTTGACAACTTTGAAGATAACATTTCCTAATTTTTATCGAGAGTTTTTTTAAGTGACTTTGGTCATTTAAGATGTAATTAACTATAGGGGCTTGCCCTTATAAGATGTTCATCCGAACCCAGCTTAATATAAACCCTATTTAATCATTCATATTAAATAGAAGAAATTGTTAGCAAATAAAATGGTTTCAGAGACCAAACGGTTATCATATATTTATTAGTTTATGTGATTGAGTTTCATTCTCAAGTCTTGGGTTTATCCTTCAAGATAGATATAAGATTTAAGGTATAATGTTATTTCATTTAAGCTATAAAAATATGGGATTAGTTTGATTTCATATTTTTCTAAACTATATGTGTGTGTGTGTGTGTGTGTGTGTGTGTGTGTGTGTGTGTGTATAAATATAAACTTCCTTCCCGAGCGGGGAAAGAGATTCTGGTTTCGGTGACTGACAACTTCTTACAGACAACTTCTCAAACAAAAACTATTGCCAACAACAGATGTATTTGTACAATTACAAAAATTAGAGTAGTAACCTCAATATGATGATTTGTTGGTATCATTCTTCCAGAAATAAAGTAGTGTCAGGCCTTAGATACTACATTTAACATAGAAAGAGGAAAGAT
>NEWO01000218.1:414047-444414 GCA_003013225.1 Phalaenopsis aphrodite
TATATATATATATATATATATATATATATATATATATATATATATATATATATATATATAAGATTTACTTGTACGTTGAATTTGCATTTGAGATGTATGGAAATAATTTTATTAATACTTGTAGCATCCATATAGTCAACAAGTTGTTTTGCTGAAACTATTATCACATGAGATTGGCACTTTTTTATATACTTGAGCTGGTTTTTTTTGTTATTTGCAAATCATGATACATGAGCTGGGTTGAGAAGTATCGAGAAAGGCATTTGTATACAAGATACACAATTCTTATGCATTTACGTTTCTAACACCCAAGCTTAAATATTTACATATTTGTTAGTTCAGCCATGTAGGCAAGCTATATTAGTGATCTTCCTAATATGCTATCAAAAATTTGGATGTTTTCAACGCAAAAATTTGGGTGTTAGATATGTAAATACATAAAGAATCGGTTGGCATGCATGCAAGTGTAGGTTGTGTCGAGAATACCGTAGGAGCTTATAATTTTCGTTGTCATACTCCCATACATGTTGGAATTCATTTGCAAAGTTAAAAGAGTAATTTACGCCCATACCACCCAATTATACACTTACACATCTATTACCCAAGTTTGCTATGGCATTTGCAATGCCCAAGAGGGGAAAGAGAAATATGAGATTTTTGCATAACTTAGTTTGCTAAAATTGGGAACTTTGGTCTGTTCTGCTATGAAAAATCTGGAATGTTTTGTTGGTTTTATTGTTAAGAATTAGAAATTATGCAGGCCGGTTTTATGCGATTGGAAATTTGTTTAGTTTGATTTTATGGAAAATCTGAAAGTAGACAGCTTTATGTGTGTGAAAATTCCTAAACTTCGACGAATTGGCTTGTGGAAAATTTAAAAGTTTTCTCTCGTTATTTTCAATATAAAACTTTTAGAAAATGTGACATTCTCATTTTGGAGAAAGTTTAAGTGCCAATCTTATGATATTTGAATGCACCCATTTTTTGACAGTCGGGCTGACCGTTTTGGAATGCTTCAGGCACTTGGTTTTGGCGGAGTTTCATTTGGCCTTGTTGAAGTTTTGGGAGGATTTTGCAGTTTGTCTAGACATGATCAGGATTATTTTGGGTTTCTTTTAAGCCACTACCTTGGGGCTTTAAATAACGACATTTGTTATGAAAGATTTGTAGGGTGTTAGTGCATTGTTTACGTAGTCGTTGTGTTATTGTGAGCTATGAATATAGTCGTTGAATTGGTTTGATCTCCTTGATTTTTCGACCTGCTTGAAATACAAAATGAAAATGATACCCTTCTTGGGTTGATCAGTTTGTAGAATTGGAGGAAATGATACCCTCTTGTGTTGATTCGTGGATCGTTGGGTTTTTGGGACTTTAATAGATTATTTTAGATGTGGTTTTGTTGGTCAGTCCGCATTTTACTTGTTTCACTTTTTCAGGTGGATTATCTCCTCCTCTCTCTCACCTCATTTTTATTCTTTTCTTCATTGCTTCTTGGTTGGATTTATACACTTATGTACGAAGCATAAGCGCGCACATATAGCTTTTTGCTACATGTGAACCATCAAGCAAGACTATAAGTTAGACGGTTCATTTTGGGGTAAGGGTGATGATGGCAAAGGCACGGCGGTGGTAGAGCAGAATAATGTTCTATCCTACAACATCGGGTCTGGTAAATCGTAGGATGATAATATTATTCATTGACATAAGACTAGTCGGGCACCCTTGCCCTCTTAGGTTATTGGCGGTCCCATGCCCGACAGTGTGATCGACTCGTGGACAATCATATTTCTACAAAACTGATCAGAACAGATACGATAAGAATGGATACTACATTTGTGAAAGTATTTTAACTACAAAATTGACATTACTTTCTCTTGTATGCCTAAAATCTCTATGCATGCTAAAATATAAATTTGATTGACTACTTGTCAGTCATCGGTACTTGGCTAAGGAGTACCCTCCTAAGTTCGTACAGTAAGACACTCTTGTAGTTGAATGTCTGGCTCTTTATATACGGGAGACCGATAGTAGTCTTTTATATATATATATATATATATATATATATATATATATATATATATATATATATATATATATATATATATATATATATATATATATATATNTATATATATATATATATATATATATATATATATATATATATATATATATATATATATATATATATATATATATATATATAGTTTCTGAGCCCACCTGAACCTAAATGCTTATAGTTCACTTTGACTTTTGGTCATTCATTTGTTATTTCATTCAAGATTTCTCAATGTTTTCTTGTAGTTTTATTTAAGCCTATTTTTGCGAGTCACTTGAGTTTCATCTGATAAATTATGGAATGGGAAGTCCCAGAGGCAAAATGGTAATTTTGAAATTTATTACCTTAATTATATTTTAGGATTAATTAAAAGGAAAATGGGTAAAAATATTGATTATAACGAACTTTTTGGATGATTGAATTAGAATGGGTTAAAAGGTAGAAACTAACTTGTCACATGTCTTATGATAAAAATAAAATTGTAATTCTACTAATTATCATAATTGAAGGTCAACTCAATAGGAGGATCCTAAAGTATTGGGCTTGAATTATAAAGATAATAACTCACTCATTGAAAGCCTATTAGTTGGTGATCAAATGTTAAATCTGATTTTGATGGAAGTTCTAATTCAACATTTAAATTATTTTAAATCACTTTAAAAATTGAAGTTAAAAGAGGTCTAATAATGAATTAGGTTAGATATGTTAAATTGTCTTAATCAAGATTAGAAAAGATGAATATAGTTAATTAATAAATATTTTTAAACATTTTAAGCCCTACTTTAATCTGAGTTATTAAAGTCCTTAATAACTTTGAATTTTCCCTTTGGGGCATCCACTCACATAACTATCCAAATGAAATGTTAAGTGACTAATTAATTTTTTTATTCTTAAGGTAGTTAAGTTTTAATTCAATGTTAGGATGATTAATAGAACAATTTGATAAGTTCAAAATGGACTCAGAACGTTTCAAGGGATTTCTAAAAGCGGTTCAGGGTCATCCTCCGAACACTTTGGAATCTCTTAGATATTTTGAAGGACAAATTGAACTTGTTATGTTTTGTTCTAGGAAATCATCCACAAAAATATTTCAGCGGAATGCCGAGAAGGGGACAAGTACGCTTTTAAAATATTGCATTTACCTTTCTATACTTCTCGTCTCGAGTTTGCATGTTAAACAACGATGTCACCCTGCATGAAAACCAAAATTGCTAGGATAATTGTAAAACCAAAACCAAAACTAAAATCAACCAAGATAAAATTCACCGCCACAACGTTCAAAATATAAGACAACTTAAAATTTAATCAAAAACATCACAAAACTACAATTACAACTAAATTAAGACGTTTTCATCGGATGATCGGGAATCCCTCGGAGGAGAAAACCTACGGTTGCTAACGAGATTTCTCAAGATTTAAATGAAATTATGGAACTCATTAATTTGAGTTTAGTAAATTCATTTGGACTAAGTGAATCTGAAAGAAAATAGTGGTACCGAAATGAGGGAACCGTAGGATCCTAACTGGTGTCGCTCTAATCAACTTTCATATGTCTCATAATATTTAAGGAACCATAACCATAGAGACATTTGATTTCAAATCATGACTTGACACATTTGAAAACTTGAACTCGCCACGACGAGGAGATTGGAGCTAGCATTGTGAGCAGCACGACCATCTTCAATAGTAAAACATGCATTCACCAGCTAAACCATTATTTAGAATTAAAGAACAAATCCATAGGAACTCGAGGTTGTTTGCTTATGCAACATAAATCTTCAATTTATCTTTAGGCCTTTGTATAGGTTTGTTATTCAATTTAAGCCCTAACTTGTTTTAGGATTCCGAGGTTATCGTCTGTCACGACCTAAATCATCACATCTTTCAGGCTATTTGTGTGATCGTTTCACATGAATATAAGTCCTAATTCATAAAATTGACAGGATGAAACATTCAATAATTCTAATCTCCAAAATTGGAGCCAAACAGTAGGATAATGTGGGAAGTCACCGAGGTTCTCCTCAGGATCTATGACATCCCCTAGCCTTTCTTTCTTTGGATTCTACAATAAAATGTTCCAAACTTGAGCAATTCCCCTTTCACTCCTCTTAGTCCGATTTCATTGAAAAGTCTTAATCATTTGACCTCTTTGAATATAATATCCCTTGTTTTTCATCTAGAGTTTTTATAGGTGACTTCCGTTATATAAGATATAATTAACTTAAGGGGTTGCTCTTATAGGAAGTGCTCCCGAAGCTAACTTAATATAAACATTATTTGTTTCTTATTATTAAATAGGTGAAAATATTGGTCAACATAAAATGGTTTCACATAAACAGATATCAAGCAATCATTAGTTTAATTAATTGATTCTTCACCAGTAGGTAATGTATTTATCCCTCGTGATAGGTATAATACTTGCAGTATTAAACTCGTTTATTTAAACTACTGGGGATATGAGATCTGTCTGGTCTTATATTTTCAAAATTTAAAATACTACTTTTTCCAAATTATATGTATTAAATTAAAATAAAATGGGTGTTAGGATGTTCATCCTATCAGTCGACAACTTAACAACTCCACAACAAAAAATAGTGCCGATAGAAAAAGTCAAACCTGTTCTACCCTCTGCTAGGTTCGATCCTCACTGGTGTGACTGATGGCTAGAATGGCCATACTGTTGTATTTTTTGCTGAGCATGTTGTGAAGATTGCTGGGAACTTTGATGAGAATGCTCTGCCTGTATCTTTATCGGCTGCATTCCCTTATCAACTATTATCACTGTTTCGGACTTCTTCTCGAATATTTTGGTTGTCCTGGAATTATCTGACTTCTGTTGGGAAACCATGTGTTTAACTTCCTCTTGTAAACTACTGGCTTTGCTTTGCAGCTTCTTGAAGGACTTGATGGTAAGTCCCTTAAGCATGAAAGCTACTAGCCCATGGATGCTTTTGAGTAGAGTCTCAATCGCATGTTGTCTTGTAGTTAAGGTTTAGATTTCATGCTAATGTTTCTCCACCTCAATATGTAATCCACCAAGGTCTCATTAGGCTTTTGCCTTTCCACTACAAGATCTTCAATAGTAACATGATGTTGTGCTTCAGCAAATCTTTTCACGAACAACTGTTCTAACTCGGCAAATGTCTTGACTGATCCGTTGGGTAGCTCGACATATCAATCAAATGTGATTCCTGATAGACTGTTGACAAAATGATGGAAAAGTAAAGCTTAATTACTTCCGGTGTTACCACAATTAGCTCAGAAACGTGTTATATGCTTTCTGGGATTTTTGTTCCTGTTGAATGTCTTAAAAATTGATGACAAAAAACCCTTAGGGTAGGGTGCGACATTGAATTCCTTCTGGGAAGGCTTCCCGAACTTGTTGTTCGATCAACTGTTTAGTATCTTTCTCCTGTATGGTACTTGGTGAGGAATCCTTCTTTGCTAATCATCTCCATTGGCAGAGGCAACTTCTCTCCTTTCTTCGGTAATATGAACTATTTTTAGCTGCTTGACTCCTGGAGAAGTTAATTGTTGTGACTGGGACTTTCCATGAACTGTAGCCATGACAGCCATGGTGGCGGCCATCTCATCCATTCTCTTTTCCATCTGATTGATTTGTTCATCTCTTAGTAAAACAACCCCATACAAATCATTCGCCGTGTTCCCTTCAATGAGAGGTTGGGCATCGTACACAGATTTGGTAGCTCTAGTCTCGATGAAAAGAATATCCATGAAATCTTCATCGAGATAATCATTAAAATCGAAATATTCATCGTAATCAATGGCTACTCCATGCTCTTTAGCTAACTCAAAAATCTCAGCCCTAAGCTTTTCAACTTTCTCTTCAATTATTTCTTTCTGGATTATCTTAAGAACTGGAGGATTTTCCTAAACATCTTTCACTTAGGTGGGAGTCAAAATTTTGGTATTGATCCCAAAAAAAATGAGAATTAGATGACCATCTAAGGTACATCGATCTTGAAAAGATGAGAATATGATACCTTACTCCATTTAAGGTGGTCTCATACCTATCTCAGAAACTTGGGAATCAAAATTTGGGTACTGATCTTAGAGAAAAGAAGAATCAGATGCCTTACTTCATCTATGGTGGCCTCACATTGATCTCGAAGAGATAAGACAAGGATGCCTTACTCCATTTAAGGTGGTCTCATACCTATCTCAGAAAGTTGGGAATCAGAATTTGGGTACTGATCCCAGAAAAAATGAGCATTGGATGCCTTACTCCATTTAAGGTGGCCTCACGCAGATTTCGAAGAGGTGAGAATAAGATGTCTTACTCCATTGAAAGTGGTCTCATATCTTTCTCAAGGTTCAAATTTAACTTGAGGAAAGTTCGAATATCTGCTTTCCAACTCAAGAAGGAAGGAAAGATTCTAGAGATTCAGTGAGAATCTGTGGAGATTCATAGAGAAATGAATTGCCGAAGATGTGAATTTGTGGAGATGGTGAAAAGCTCGTGCATGAGCCGTAAGATGTTGGAATTTCAAAGAAAATTTTCTTCTTAAATTTTTAGAGATTTTTTTTCTTTTTTTTTTATTTCATTTCTTGTTTGTTCATTTCATTTTTCTTTTATCTTTTGAATTTATTTTGTAATTATTTATTCATTATTAAATTTGTATCGTTCTTTGTTCAACATCCCTTAAATCGATCCAAGTTCAATACAGTGGTGTTCACAGTCAAATACACATAAATTGAAGGTAAATGTGAAATGGTCATTTTCATTTAATTGCTGAAAGATGTACATCACATGACTTCATATATATAGGAATACACCAAAATGATTTCTTACATCATCCTTTCAAAAAGCATACTCAAAGACGGTTACTTCAAGTGGATATCATCCTGAATCTTCGAGTCATTTCTCAATATTTCTACCATTTCTTTTCATCCTTGTATGCACAGTAAACTAATCAAATAATAACATTACCTTCTAAGTAGATCTTTGTATAAGTTTGTATTAGAGGTGTATTATCTTTATGTAGCTTACATCTCAGTAGGCTGCAGGCTCTCTAGGTCTGGATCTAGAACATAATTGAATGGCCACTTCTCTTTGCTCATTGTTCGGAAAATGGTCGAGATCCTTTGGTGGGGAACTTCGGAAAGTGTAGATTACATAGAGCTTTCCCATAAAATTTATCCTCTATTGCATAAGGAATAGTACAACTACTAGGATCTTTTTATTTCTGAGGAAGTTTCTCTGAATTATTACACTACACTCTTCACTGAGGACAACGGTCTCATTGTATAAAAACTTCATTTTCTAGTTAAAAATATCCTTCAGAAACTTTGCATAGCTCGACATTTGTTCCAGAGCTTCAATAAATGAAATATTAATAATTAACTTCTTAAGTATTTCCATAAACTTTGAAATTTGTTATCCAATTTTTGTTATCGATGTCTCTGAGGAAATGAAGGTGGTGGTTGTTCTAAATTGTTCTTTATTAGAGAAATAGGTTTTTCTAGGTCTTGAGGGATAACATCATCAGAATTTTTGATTTCTTTACTCTCTTTCTCAACTTCAATCTCTTTTTGAACTCTAGTCTCCAATTCTCTTCCACTTCTTAATTCAACAGCTTTAACTTATTTTTGTTTTAGTCTTTAGGATTTATTTGAGTATTATTAGGAAGGCTTCTCTGAGGTCTATTGTTAAGGTCATTAACAATTTTTCCCAGTTGATTTTCCATATTTTTAATTATTGATCCTTGACTTTGTAATTGATTACCCATATATTACACTAATTCTTCTATAAACAACATCTTCACTTTAAATTGTTGGTTACTGTTACATCCAAAAGGATTAGTTGGTCTATAGTTAGTACTACCCTGGTTGTTCCAGTTTCCCAATGAATTAGCTTGATTGTTTCCCCATTACTAATTAACACCACCAGAAGTATTATTCCAATTAAAGTTGGGGTGATTTTTCAAACATGGGTTGTACTAGTTAGAATTGGGGTTATTAAGTTTATTGTTAATTGCATTCAAAGTTTCATATGTAAGAATGTTGGAATCAATCATTTGTTCTAATGAATTTTCCTCAATAACTTGAGGTGTTTGAGATAAACTCATTCTAAATTGATCTAACTTTCTTGATATTGCAGCTACTTAAGATGTTAACATAGAAATAACATCAGAATCATTAACACTAGCTATTCTTTTAGAATTTACCCATTCAGAAAGCCATTGAAAATTGATTGTAGTTATTTCTTCAATTAAATAATATGCATCATCGAAAGGTTATTACATTAACGATCCACCAGCAGCAGCATCAATAATCGAACTATAAGGTCCTACTAAGCCATTATAAAATATTTGAATTATTAACCAATTAGGCAAAGAATGATGTGGAAACTTCCTAAAAAGTTCTGTAAAGTGCTTCCAAGCCTCGTATATTGATTCCCCCTTCAAACTGACAAAAAGTTGTAATATTATTTCTAAGCTTAGTAGTCATTAAAAATGGAAAATAGTGAGTCAAGAATTTCTATGCTAGGTCACTCCAGGTTTTAGTAGATCCAAGTCCTAATGAGTTCAACCACATTTTAGCTTTATCCCTCAAGGAAAAAGAAAAGATTCTAAGTCTAACAGCATCATTAGAGACACCATTATACTAAAATGTGGCATGAAGTTTTAGAAAACTTGCAAGGTGTAAATTAGGATCTTCAGATGGAGTTCCCCCAAACTGGTGATTTTGTACCATCTAAATGATAACATGTTTAATTCAAATGTGTTAGCTTCAATTGCATGAGTTTGTATACTTCGATGAATTTCATCTACATTAGGGTTAGTATAATCTCTTAATGGTATTGGTATTGTCATCAATTTGATTCTCTAAATTATTATGTAAATTATTTGTCATTTCTTGGAAATTGTGAATTTGTTTTTGTTTTCTAATTTTTTTTAATAGTTTACTCTAACTTAGAATCATAAGGTACCAGACCTTCACATCCTACACTACGCATATACTCTTAAATAAAAATAATAAAATAAGCAAAATACACTAACTAAATAGTAAATATATCTCTTTCATTTTTTTTTAAAATACACACATAAGCACATATATATATATGACACTACAGTTATTCTATAATATTTCTACAATTAAAAATAAAGAATTTCCTTAATCAAAATGGTTTCATTGCTCTCCTTTGCAACGGCGCAAAAAAGGTTTCCTTACTCATAATTCATGAGAATGATATGATAAAACACAAATTTCATATATAAAAACAATTTTACAAAATAAAAGAAATAAAAGATACAACTTATCTCACAATCCTTCCTAAGCAAATCTCTGGAAGCTCTCTCCAGACCTTTATCTCTTTACAAGAACTCTCAATTCTCTCTTAGAAGTGTAATGAAGAAGAAATTTCTCACCTTCCCTCTCCTCTTATAATCCTTGAAGAAAATCTCCAAGCCCTTGAGTTTCTCTCCTCTCTCTGCCTCTTCTTGTCGCTTCCCTTTACACGCCACTCTAACTCTCAATCCCTAGACTTCCCTCTCCTTTATCAAAGGCTGCATCCCTTCAAAAAGAATTCAAATTTTCCTCCAAAATTCTATCCAAAAGACATGTCCATTGATCTAAAAGGCATATCATTTCATAAAAGAACCTTCCAAAGTGTCTAGATGAATTAAATCACTCCAAGGGGTGTTTAAAACAAGTGTCTATTTGAAAATTTGCACAAAATTTGTCTCAAACCGGCTTAATATGTAAAAAGTTATCTCTGGTGCATTCTGTGCCGCCTCTCTATCAGATGGTGCATCATGCGCCAATCTGGCGCATTTTGTGTTAGTTTGTTGAAGACTACGTTGTTCTAAGTTATGGCGCATCGTTCACCAATCTAACGCATCTTGTACCAGTTCTCTATATGTTGGCTCATCTTGTGTCAGTTTCCCAAACTTTGCTGTTTTGACTCCAAATTTCATCTTTTTTGCTACTTTTGCTCCAAATACCTAAAATTGATATACCTGCAAAAAAAAACATGAAAATACCCTTATTTAAGTGCAATATCACTAAAAATAAACATAAAATATATACTTAAAACAACATATTATTTTAGTGTATCAAAATCCCCAAAACTTAAATGTTACTTGTCCTGAAGTGACACTTTTACTACGTAAAAGCATATGACTTAGAATAGAGATTATAACTTCTATACTTTAGTTTAATAAATAAAATAGTAAAATTTAAGAAAAACATTTAATAACTTAGATTCAAATTCTAAGTCTAAGAGTATTTTGTAATCAAATTTAAGAATTTTGAATCTCTAGTCATTTAAATAAGAATTACAGTTTTTCATATCAAGGATACTTAGAATGTTCATATGAAAAAGAACTTCATGAAAAAATTACTAATAATACTACAAATACTGTAATATAATTTTTGAAAATGTAATAAAGTTTTTCCTTAAGTTGATTCAAGTGAAGCCAATTTTTTATTAGGAATCTTCTCAAGCTTCTACTCACTTATTTTTCTTTTCTTTTTTTTCTCCTTTTCTTTCTTTTTTTTACTTTTAGAATCTTTTCAATCTGTTCTTTTCTTTTTCTTTTTAAAGTGAGAATTACTATATCTGGATAGCCTTTAATAGTTTTGAACTTCACTATTCTCTTCTAAAAATCAAAACCTTTGCCTTACTTCACTTTATAAATTCATGTTAGTTTATAGTTTTCATAAAGTCTCATTCTTTTCTTCTTACATGAAACTCTAAAATTTTTAAAACTTAAAAAATACAATTTTTTTTACTCCAAATCTGGCGCATCAAGCGCCAACTCTCTATAAATTGGCGTATCTTGCGCCAATGCCTTGATTTTTACAGATTTTGTTTTCTGTGGAAATAGGTTGCACACCACTTTACGTCTACCTCAAATTAACTAAAATGAACTTCTATAATCATAATTAAATAGTAAACTAACACGAAACCTTCACAAAAAACACCAAACTCACTTTTATATTTTATTTGCTAAACCGTTGGATTTTAAAAGTAAAGATTAATAGTTGCGAGCTTATTAAAGCTGATGCCAAGATAATATGTTCCATGTTGCGTTTGCTGAATCGCTGCACTGGTAAGTTAGTAAGAAGCATTTACATACATACCCAACAATGCTTAAGTATTTACATATCTAATACCTAAAAATCTATATTTAGATACATTCTACTCAAATCTTTAATATCATATAAAACTACTACCATCACTAACTTTTTAAAATGAATACATTTTTTCATGCTTATGTTTATGACACCAAGGCCTTATGAATGTAAATATCAAAATTTGTGTGTTAGATATGTAAATACATAAGAATTGTGTGGTGCATGTGTAAATTTTCCTGTTATTAAATGTTAATGATTGTCCATTTGAAGAAACAGTTTTATATTTTCTTAATCAATTTTGGGCTTATAATCTCATATTTATAGTAGCATTTTTATTGTTGTGATGTAATCCCTTAACTCTAAAAGAGACGTGCAGGTTCTCTTTTAATTCCCACAAAGAGCATGCCTATTTCTTTTAAGATTTCTGGAATAATGAATTCCAATTTTGAGTTGATTGGTTTGTGGTTTAAATTTCTCTTTCCAAATTGCGTGATGTACATCCTCACTCTCTGCATTGGCAAAACATAATCATGCTTGTTTTGGAGTTAAAGCTCATGCAAGTTAATGTTGTGTTTTAGAGGTTGTGTTGTTATTTCGTCAGTGCGGAAATTGAGTTTTCGGTCAACCTGGAAAAAAAGCAGCCCAAGCGCTTATGAACTGCAGTGCTGCAATTAATATTTAGCCATGATGAAAATGATTAAATCAAAAAATTAAATTAATAAAACAAAACTAATGAAAATTAACACTCTGTTAACATAATGCAAAATTCAAAACAAGGCAGAATTCATGGTAAAGTTGAAATTTTGAAGTTAAATCCTTCAACATTATTTGTAAGCAACAATAAAGACAAAGAAAAATTGCTTCTTGCACAAAAAAATCATATCTTAAGCTCCATGTTTAAAAAAAAGAAAGAGATGCACAATTTAAGGTGGTAAAAGATGTCTCACTTGCTATATAATTTTTCTACGAAGCACGAATCGGTCTTTAAAAACATCAAAAATGAGAAGATGAACAATTGGTAAGGCAAAAGGAACACAGGAAACCAATACCAATTATTTGCTGTAGAATTTTCATATTCTTAACAACTAAAATTGCTAAAAAACATTAGCCTGGAAGATGGATGACATGATCATACCAGATGACAAGCCTGCAAGGAAAGAAGATGGTAGAAGTTCCTCAGCACCTTTTTGAAGTTGTTGAACTGCACCGAGTCACCCAAGTTTCTTACATATCTCTATATTTACAGTCATAAAAAATTCCAGTATTACTAACTTTCCTAAAAATGAATCGCCTCTCACATGAATTAAAAATATATAAAAAAATAAAAGATGCCAAAAATAAAGTAAAAGACAACTCCTGCATGCCATTTATAATCCCAAGAGTGATGGTTCCAAAATGAACGAAACTTCCAAATGTATCACCTCACATAAACTAAATCATTATAGCACTAATTTGAGAAGATTTTTCTTTTAGTCATTTTAATTTATGATGGGTTCAATTGACCTGCTAGTATTATTTTCTTTTGCCAAAGAAATATTATGTGCTCTTTAATGGTTTGTAGTTTTTTTTTTTTTTAAATAAAGATCAATATATAATAAAATTACAGAGCAACATACCTGATTTGTAGTTGCTTGGATAATGCCATTCTGCCAAAAGGTAATGTGAAGAAAAAAGCCATGTCGCAAGCCAAAAAATAACCCCCACCATGGAAGTTGTAGTTGTCTATTAAAACCTAAGCATGTAAAAATGAAAAGTCCAAGTATAGATACTACGAAAACTTGAAACCGCCATTGAGGTAATGGTTCATAATTTTTATTCATCAATCCTATATGAACATCCTCCATCTTATCCGTTGAATATTCTCTAACATTTTTCGACTTCTTCCAAATATCCCTGATAAATAATTATAGATAATTCAATTAAGATTAAAAAAAATAATTAATGTAATCATTTTTTCATACTTCCCATTATGTAGAGGAACATGCGTGATGGAAGTTCTTAAGGTTGCATAACTCTGGCCATAGGCTAAAGAAAATATAGCAATTAAGGGTGTGGCTAATGGGCTGTCAAGGAAGCCGACTACAGTGGACTAGTCAATGCCAAAAGAGCCAATTCCATGTCTATTTAGTCCTAAAACAATTTGTTACATTGTGACGGACTTCTTATATTTTAAACAGATAAAAGAGATAGTTGGGAAGATGCGCTAGGGATGGCATAGTATGCAAAGGTTTTTATGAAAAGAAGGATGAAGAAATGAAACTTTGTTATTTCTCCCCTCTTTCTGTTCTCCTTTTGATGCAGTGCTCTGCCAAAATTAGTGGGCAAGTGGCAAGATATTCTCTGAAATAATATTTGTTATGAATATAGATATTCATTACTTACAAATTTGTAAATTAATACTTGAAGAGGGAGACTTGAACAAGGTTTCCTGGCCACCACATATATGAAGATTCAACCATGAATTTTCTTAAAATACCAACCCAACCATAACTCAACAACTGTATATTGAATTAAAGAGCAATAGTTCTTAATCCTAAATTAGAAAGGAAATCTAAAAAAAACTTGCTAGTTATGCACTTTAAATCTAGTTTCTCACATGTTATGCTTGTGCTAAAAGGAAAGTTGCCATGAGATTGATCTTTTATTGTAAAAAGCCTTGATGATGGTGTTAATATGAACTGAATAAATATCAGCTGCCCTTGTGCCTACAAACAAGGTTAAAAGACAATGTTCTTTCATGTTTACATGCATCACTCTCAAATCTTTAATATTAAATCAAAAATTTGTAGGCATCACACTCAAATTTTTAATAATAAATCGAAAATCCTAGTATTATGATACATCTAAAATATATAGTGTTTTTAGACACATTTTTATACCTATTTTTGAGATATTGCGCTTTAATGGAATTATTTGCGTGTTTTTCTTTCAGGTACAAGTAAAAAGGTGAAGAATGCTAAAAAGAGTGAAAAATGATCAAATTTAGAGCAAAAATGTGAAAATGATGCAAAAGAGTTTTGGCGCCTAAGCGCCAGATCCGGTGCTTAAGCTCTAGTGAAACAGAGAAGGCCGCGCCTAAACGCCAGAGGCAGTTATTTGGCGGTTTACTTTATTTTGCTAAATTTTGAAGACACATTTGAGGCACCTATTAGTTAAAGAGGGTGGTTGTGACTACTATAAACAAAAATAAGATTAAAATACTTGTGAAAAGAGGCATCCCTTGGAGAATACATCGAATTTGGACACATTTTGAAGAGTTTCCAAGGCACATCTTGGAAATTTATAAAAGAAGGAAGATGAGACATTTAGAAGTGTGCTTGAAGTCCTGGAAAGTTCTTGAAAAGGGGGAGTCCTGAGAAGAAGATCGTTGAGAATCTTGTGGAGAGATTCAGGCATCACAAATTTACTTTATCCTTTTTGTTTTTAGTTTTATTGTGAAAGTTAAGAGTGTTGTAAGAGAGAAGAGATTCAAAAGAACTTAAAGAGTTTGGTGAAGGATTTTAGATAAGTATTTATCTTTTTTTTAAAACTATTTTTAATTGAGACTTATTGTTGGTTTGACAATGATTTCTACTTTTAAACTAAAGTGTGATTTTGTTTTCTCCATGGATTCTGAGTTGTTTTCTTTATCTTCCTTAAAATGATAAGTAATTAAAGTGTTGGATGAAAGTTGTGGAGAGTATTAATCTTTAATATTGGAAGAATTTGTAATGATTTAATTCCATGTACTTCATTTACTTCTTGATTTATCCCATCTAGATGTTAAAATTTATTGTGAGAACATGTAAGAACCGGACTAATATTGTCTCAGTTAACAATTGGAAAGAATCACATGAGGTTGTATGAATGAGAATATAATTCATATGATTTAGTGCAAATAAATAGGAAAATAATCTTTGAAAGGTGTAGAGTTAGAGGACTTTAGAGTGACAAGCTAAAGTCCCCAACACTATTTATTGTTTTAGGTTCTGATACGAGATGTTAGCCCCCAGGTAGAGCGAATTGTGAGAACTCTGGAGTGAGAGCTGATATCTTCCCTGCCTAGCCTGTCTTCAGAACTATTCAAACTTTAAATTAGTCAATATTCTTTATAGCATCTCTAGTAAGGGTAAAAAATAATACTGCTCCTATTTGGCACAACACAATTTGCATACTTCCACAACAGAATTCTTATACTTATTATTGATTCATGATAAGGAAATATATATTTTAATATTATGTGCTTTTCTTTTACATAAACTCAAGTTATATTTAGAAGTTGTTACTGTTTTGTCAAATTATCAAAAATACAAAAAAGATTTAAATTTTAATTACTGTCAAATTATCTATAGTTTAAGTAATTATCTTTTTGAAATAGAAGTTTGTTGATTGATAGTGTATATTGCTAATTTCCCCGTGGGATCGATATTCAGGACTTAATAAAAAAGTTTTATATTACTTGATAATGATACGTATACTTGCGTAGTATCCCAATATATACATAAATTAAAGAGTTAAATTCTTATTTTCTTCAGGATCAAGATTTTGGTGCTGTTGCAAAATAAGGAAATATAAGTAAAAAATATAATTAAAGATATTGTTATACTGTTGCATATAAACTGTCGGGATCATATTACTAACTTTTCTAAAAATGAATCCCCCCTCACATGAATTAAAAACAAATAAAAAAGAAAAAAAATAAAGAATGCCAAAAAGAAAGTAGAAGAGAATACCTGCATGTCATTTACAATCCTAATATTAATGGTTCTCAAATGAAGAAAAGCTCCATTTGTATCACCTGAAATTAATTTGAGGAAAAACAATATAAAAAACAACAAGGTTTAACCTGCAAAATTTGAGATGATTGACAAAGCTTATCACAAACCAACAGGTGCTCGCATAGGCAATGTAAAGCTTGAGACAACAACCAACTGACCAGCTATGGGTTATGTAAGTAAAAACTCAGACTTAAGTTTTGAATGCCAAAACCACATAAACAAAACTAAATATAATTTTTGAAAAAAAAAACCCTTTTGTTTGGGCAAACAATCCAACAACATCAGAAATAGTAGGAGGCAGAACAGTCGCAGTCTTAAGGGTTGTTCTGCCTTTTTTTTATTGTTAGGTGGATCTTCTGGTTTAACATCAGCAATTGCAGGCCTAACAGAAGACCCTATAAAAACCACACAATGTAACAATTTGTCAGTTCCTTAGAAAATTGTCAGAAAAAAAAAACCAAGAATAATTAGGCTGAACCTCAGAAAAAATTATACCTGGAGCAAGAAAGTGTCTGCAGGATCATGCATCTAATAGTTGATCATGATGTTTACATGCTCAATATCAATTCTCCTCCCAACCAAACTAGTAGAAACGAGAATCCTTTTATGTCCTTCCTTGAAGCACTTGTACCTTGTTAATCTACAAAGAACTAAAAAGAATGTATCTAAACTTCATTAAATATCAATGAAAGTTTGAAGCGAAGCGACCAACCTCAATCCTATAATACATTGATTTCAAACCATTAATTGAATCCAATTTTTTGTTCTTTAAAGAAGTTTATGGAATAAAATAACTTAAAATTATTGAAATCTAGAGTTTAATTTGGATATCTACCTTTCAAAAAAAAAAAAGTTCATGTCAAAATAAAATGGAAGGGTGCGCTAAATGCATTAAAATGAAATAGATAAAAAAAAATAGTTTACAAACTTATCCAACCAGTTTGTCCCACATGCCTACAAATGAACACTTAAGTTAACATACAAAATTGACACTTAAAAATTTTGAGACTAAAATGAACAACCATTTTTTTGTCATATATATACTCTCCGTCCCTTATGACATGGGCGACATGCCCATCAGAGCACCACCTTATCGCAGCCTATTCCCATCGATACATTGACTTATTCTCTCACAAACGCTGCACCTGAGCAACAAACAACGATGCTGGGTGAAAGCCTTTACTCGCACGTCGAAAAACTGGAACGTGATTATATGGCGAAAGTGACGGGAATGCTGTTGGAAATGGACCAAACTGAGGTGCTGCACTTGTTGGAATCATCTGATGCTCTGAAAGCCAAAGTTGCTGAAGCCATGGAAGTTCTGAGAAATGTTGCCCAGCAACTGCAGCAACAACAATAACAAATAGGTAATGTGCCCTCTGATCAGTTGGTTGCTTTATCGCTGAATGATGGCTTTGGTCCCTAAGGTTATTTCTTGTATGGAAGGTTAGAGAGGAAAAAAATTGTGAACTATTGTTTGTTCAGAATTTATAGCTGGCTTTAGTTTTATTAAAAGTCAATTTGTCTACTCTGTACCTGAATTCTCTGTGTTTGTGTGACTTAATATTATTTTTTTTTGCTTGTGGATTTCTTGGTGGCCTATTTTATGAAGTATTTAAAATTTTGGTATTTATTTGTCACTTCCCTCAAGTGATCGCAATGATTCTGCCCAAGATGAAATATGGTACTCACTAGTTTGTGAAATCATAGCCCTCCCGGGTCATTATGTTTCTCAACAAATTCTAATGATACAAATGGCAAGTTTGCAAAGTCAAAGAAGAACCGGTGAAAATATCATCACAATATTTTACAAATAAAAAAAGTTCTTTAAATCATTCTCATCCCACAAAACTAATTCTAATATCCAAGGTAAAAGAAAGAGAACTACGAAGAATTCATGGAAATAAAATAAAAACACATAATTTATATTAAAATCCAAGTCTTACAATAAATACTTAAACACAAATACAAGATACTTATCTTTCTATCTTCTCCCCAAAAAAATCCTGAAGTTTCCTTGTAGCCAATCTCCAAAATATTACTCGAAACAAAGACTCTCACTCTATCTCTCACACAAACACACTAGACTCAACCGACCCCTCCCAAATTACACAAAAATGATTTCACGAAGACTCTAAAAGGACTCTCTTTTCATCCAAAATGTAGCCCTATTAATAGATAACTAAAAATGATCAAGGGTCAATTCAAGCACCCCTTCAAAATTCGGTCAAATTTAACGGATATTATAGAAAGTTGGTTACTGGCGCTATAGCGCCCATTCAGCGCATCTACTGGTGCGATGGTGCCAAGGGTGGCGCTATGGCGCCATACAAAAATATCAATTTTTTCTCTATTTTTTCCTTATTTTCGTCAAATGTCCATTCCATATACCTAAAACCAAAAATATGCAAAATATCTTCCTTTAAAGTGCAATATCATCAAAAATAGGCATAAAATGTACATGAAACATATACTAAAAACATGTTATTTTTAGGTGGATCAGGCGCCTAGACACCATAACTCAGCAGGTCCAACCGAGAAGGTGACACCTAAGAGCCAAGTTCAGGGCGCCAAGGCAAGACCGTTTTCTACAGTTGCTGAACCACAACTTTAGTATATATTTGATGGATTTTAATGCATGGAGAAGGGACTTTTTGGCATTTCTAAGTCCTGGAATTATCCAAGAAGCAGTTACAACTGTAGATTTTTATCTTTTTGGGATATATTGGAGAGGGAAATTGAGTGAATCCTGTAAGGGAATCATATCAGCTTTGCAAGGAATATTATGAGGCTTTGTTGGAAGGATTTTCATTTATTTTTCAGAAGAAAAAGCTAAGAATTGTGCTCTTTATTTTCTTGTATTTATTGTAAACACATATTTAATGGATTTTTTTTGTTTTAATGAACTTTTTTTATTTTGTTAAACATATTTTGTGAGTAGAATTCTTGCACTTTTCTTTTGTGATAAATAGGTAGAATTTGTAGGATATTGAGTACTATAGAACTAATATTGTAATCTCAATGTGATGGTTTTTTACTTCATGCTTAATTTACTTATCAATCTGATTTATTGATGTGTTAAAATCTACTGTGAACCCATAAAGATCTGGGAGGGCTATGACTTTATCAACTAGTAAGAATCACATTGAACTTACGGGTGAAGGAAAAGTAGGCTATAAGACAGTGCAAATAGTTAGGGAGAAAAGTTTTGAGGGGATTTAACATAGGAGTTTCTAGGCTGACAGGAAGAAACACTTATTGAGTTAAAATAAACTTCGTTACACACTCGGAAGAGGGTAACCTGGATTCTTGCTACTATTGTCACTAACCACGTTAGATGCTTAGTATCCTATCCTATATTTCCATTTAGGCAATGGCAAGAGAAAGGTAGCCTTTATATATTAATTTCCACCAAACCCATTATTCTAGTTATATTTATATTTATACTTAGTGCTAAGATTTAAGAGTAGTTAGAAAAATAGTAGTAATCGACATTCCAAATTAGGACCTAAAAGTAGTAGACTAGAACTCACCTATATAATTAACTACCTCACTTCCTTGTGGGGTCAATATTTTAGACTCATTTGAGTCCTATATTACTGGAACGATATATATGCTTGTATGAGAAACCCCAATGCGTAAGAATATCTAAATTTAAGGACTCAATCAATTTACTAAGGAGTGGATCAAGTTTCTGAGGAGAATACAGAAACTTACATCATTGTGACACACATACTTGGGGCGGATCACTAAATAATGCTGCCAAAAATATTTTTTTTTTGGTAGTGCCACAGTACAATCTACTCGATCAATTACGGCCTACGTGGACCACATCTCATGTAACTCCCAACTCTAACATTTATGGCATACGAACATTACCACTGTTCACAACAACAACCTATGTGATCAAGTAAGATCTACGTGACTCACAACTCCCGCAGCTCTCTACTACAACATTCATGGTCAAGTGATGCTCCTGAAGCAACCATCTACGACTTACATGACTAAATATATCCACGACTTCTGACTACATCCTCTACGACTAGCTGTTGGCACTACAAGCACCGTTAATGACATTCACGACAGGCTACTGCCTTCATAGTAATCAAATACAACCTTTACAGGTTATCACAACTATTATTACCGAACAATCATTATACATAAACATTGTAATTTCATATACTCTAATTCAAGAGGAGAGTGAATTTATATACTTACATATTGATTTATTTCAATAGGGTTACACCCCATGATTTTTTATCTTTATAGTGTTTTTCACGAAAAAATTCAAGGTGTCACGCCAATGCTTACTTCTCCTTTGTCTACATGTGCTACCTGTCACATCTCAAAAGAGCTCTTAGGGTGGGCAACTCAGGACTTAAATACTGCTTTTCGGCCCTACACCTAGCCGAAGTGAGACTTTTTGTCTGTGACATTTTCCTCCACCCAATCACTTGACGCCCTCGTCATGGATCGGCTCCACCGAGGGTCCCACTGGACCATGGAGTGTTCACACACCTGGCAGACAGTAATCTGCTCTGATACCACTTGTCACCTCCCAAAAGAGCTCATAGAGGTGGTGGGCAGCTCGGGACTTAAATACTGTTTTTCAGCCCTACACCTAGCCGATGTGGGACTTTTTGTCTGTGACATACCACTGCAAATCTTCTGAAACTTAATTTATGGAATCGATCACCTTCTGTAAACTATAAAAGAACTTAGTTTAGGCAACACTGAGGTTGTATGAATAATTTTAGCAATTTAATTAAATCCTATAAATTTAAGTTTATAAAACAATATTATCAATAAGTTTTACTAGATTCAAAATCAAGATAAAATTATGAAGAAATTAATAAAAAGATTTAGTAAATCAAAATTTTAAAAATAATATTTTTATGTGACAGATTTAAGTTAAATCTAACTATAACTCCAATATGTGCACTTTCATCTAAATTGTATTTTATTGTTAAAAACAATATGTGTACCTTATTGAATTCATCAATCAAATAAGATCAAAACACTTTACTTTTTTCAAAACCTTTTGGGTCATTAGAATAAATACTTGATGATCATAAATGAAGGGGGTGTTTATCCGTTGGAGTTAGTAAATCCAGCCAAATATGAAAAACTCAAGCTAAATCCAAATTTAATAAATGCAGCAAAATGATAATTTTAACAAATCTGAATTTACTAAATCTAACTATGACTAAATCAATTTGCCAAAGCACCACCGAAATGTGATAAATTTAGCAGACACACCTCCAGCTAACCGACCTATCAATCTACCCCATCAAATCTTTCTCACGATTAAATCAGAACGCATTTATTATTATCTTTTTCATATTGTCGTTGAGCGAATTAATTGCTCTAAAGACGCGGATGGAGCTCGTTCACATGCCTCGGCCTTTACTTGCCACCTCCCAGTTGATAATACAACTTAGCCTCTGGGGATAAGATTGAAATGTTTTCATAAAGCAATTAAATAGTATATCTGTTGATTTGCTGACTATTTCTTCTACCCACTCGACAGGTGCCCACGCACGTGTCAACGTATCAATGCAGCATTAGATACGTGTCACTCATACACTACACTTCACAGCCTATAAAATCAGCTCCCTGCTCCAACATTCCAACCAAACCATTTCTTCTTAGTGTAGAGAGCAAGAATCTAAAGAAATTAGTAACAATGTCGACTGAGGATAAAGCTGCCTACCATGCTGGAGAGGCCAAAGGACAAACTCAGGTATCTCCTTCTCTTCATACTCGGAATGAGGAATTACGGGCCTTGGGTCAGCTTATAAATGCGGGGCATTTTTTAGAATGTGATAGTATTGTTTGTATTGCATGTTTTGTTTGTTTATCCGGAAAATGTGGTTACATTTTTACACTAAATGTGAGCCACTGGTTGAACCATGCAGGCGAACTACGGGTCACGTTTTAGGATAAATTTTATTATAAAACGTATAAGCTGTCCTAAACACACCCTAAATTTAACGTCAAATCAAAACATGATTGGGTGCTGCAGGAGAAAGCTGGTAACTTGGCAGGAAAGGCTTCTGATGCCGCTACAGGAGCTAAAGACAAGACTGTAGAGACTGCTCAGGCAGCAAAGGATCATGCAGTAGAGGGAAAGGATAATGCTGGTGGCTATCTGCAACAGGTATATATCTATTAACTTAGATTTTATTTAGATTCTACTACATTTGTTCCATGTTCTTAATCTGTCGCAAACAGGCTGGAGATAAAGTGAAGAGTGCGGCGCAGGGAACAACAGAAGCTGTCAAGAACACTTTAGGCCTTGGAGAGCAGAAATAAGAGCTACTGGGCCTCTTTATCGTTCGGAGTACCATTTGAAATTAATCTTGATCTAGTTATGTTTGCTTTGGACTGCTTTTATTGTAATAATATGCTCAAGCTTTGATGGTTGTGTAATTTCATGCATTAAGATATTAAGTGCATGTGTTTTAGTTTGAATTATCATTAAATAAATAGGTGAAATTTGCTTTTCTTATCGAATTATTGTTTTCTGAAATGGATTTGTGGGCACTCTTTAGATCGCTATTTTGAGTTTTTAAGATATTGACAGGATTAAGCATCAGTAACACATTTTCTCCATAATATAAAACATTCCCTACACCATGCCTTTGAAATCAAGAGATATATTTTAATCAAGCAGCAGATTTGCAAAATTTTTATTAAAACAGTGATAGTTAACATATTTTTCCTTTTTTTTTTCTCGGGCCGTAAAACTATTTTTGAATCAATCTATTCTGGGAAAAAAATCCATTTGGCGGTACATATTTGGAAATTGTTACACTAGAAAACGAAAATATTAATTTAATCGTGCTTTTAAAATCCATCAAAAGATACTTTACTGGTTAAATTTCGACAATTCAAACTTCAGAACCCAGAATAAGTAGCTTCTATTTGTTATGGTACATTTTGTATTCAATATTTTCGCAATGCATTTGTGCATTTTATGCCATTAAATGTTCACTATCAGTGTTCTCTAGGGATTATTCCTAATGATAGTCTCATCCTAATGACCTTATTAGTCAGAATTGTTTTGTGAAGGTTTTTAAGCGTGATCATTACAAGTAGCTCCGCCCACTTCTTTTCTAGTAATGCAGAAATTCTAAGAGGCCTCCAGTTTCTACCTTGGAGTGTCTCCCTCCACATCTCATACTTAGATGGCTAATACTTCAAACAAGACTTGGGATTCTATCTAAGACCTTTTTAACTGTAGGGGATCGGCTCACCTTTAACTTTTCTTTTATTAAAAAAAATGGCAAAGAATAGAGGTTAAATAAGGTTTAATAATTATTTAAATTGTGTAGTAATTAATCTTGTAAATTATATCGGTAGTATGAGATGAATTGTTCACAAGGCTGGTCTGACAGCTGCTTATGGGTGCGCACTATGTCGCTCATCTGAGGTTACTTGTCCATCTAGATTACAACTTTCGCTTCTGGGTGCGACATGGAAGCACTGGGCTCTCTTCCAAGTGTCATACGTTTTGTAGCACATTTATAATTTGTAATAAGATTCAGTGCATGAATTAACTTTGTAACGTGGAAGCGCTATGCTCTCCTCCCAGTGTATGTAATAAATTTTTTAGCACTTTTTTATTTTGTAATAAGTTTTAATGCATGAACTCTCTTAGTAGTCTCCTTTTATATCCCCTATGTAGGGAGTAATCACATGTATAATTGGAGGTCCTCATGCTTTCTCAGAGCATTTGATCTGTTTGGCTTGCTCCACCTATAATTTAAAGGATCTCAGCTGTGCAGTGAGCAAACTACATACTCACCGACTTGCAGAACTGGAAACAAGGCGAAAAAATTACTTAATGCAAATAAAAAATCAGTCTAAACAGAAGACAACCTGCTACTAATGGTCGATGCCTTAATTGGAATCAACAATATGATCCTCTGCTACATTAGATGGAGCTGCAGTCATAGCTAATGATGATACTAGTATGGTAGGAGAAGGCGCATGATATCCTTTTCTTAGGAGTTTGATGCCAACATTTTGTGATATTTTGCTAGTATCAATTACAAATTGACAATAAAATTAAATGTAGTCGCACTCGTTCAAAAAAGATATTCAGAAAATATTGAATGCTGAAGATATGTAAAAATTTAAAGAGGACTCCCTTTTGTGTACATATAACAAACTTCTTTTTCCAAAAGCTTTTGAAGTGTGATTATTACAAAATTAAAGATCCTTGTTTATCATTATAATTTTCACACTAGTAATCATAACCCATTCATTTCTACTGATACAATAAAATTTACAAATCGAAGCAATTGTTGAACTAAAATAAAATTGACAAAAAAATTAAATGTAGTCGCATTCGTTCAAAAAAAAAGATATGTAAAAATTTAAAGAGAACTCCGTTTTGTGTACATATAACAAACTTCTTTTTCTAAAAGCTTTTGAAGTGTGATCATTACAAAATTAAAGATCTTTCTTTATCATTATAATTTTCACACTAGTAATCATAACACATTCATTTCTACTGATACAATAAAATTTACAAATTGAAGCAATTTTTTTGTCAATTACAAATTGACAAAAAAATTAAATGTAGTCGCACTTATTCAAAAAAGATATTGAATGCTGAAGATATGTAAAAATTTAAAGAGGACTCCGTTTTGTGTACATACAAATTTCTTTTTCTAAAAGCTTTTGAAGTGTGATCATTACAAAATTAATGATCCTTGTTTATCATTATAATTTTCACACTAGTAATCATAACCCATTCATTTCTACTGATACAATAAAATTTACAAATCGAAGCAATTGTTGAACTAAAATACAGATAAAAAAGAAATGAATTAAACCAATGAAAAAGAAGATTGTTCAAAAAGTAGGGTGCTCGCTTGAATTGTTTCAAATAAATATATAAAAAATAAAAATATCCCTAATCCTTCTCAATTCTCGTCATTCTTTTGCTCGAAATCATTCACAGTATGCCATTTTTCTATCTGCTCTGATCGATATCGTAATGCATAAAAATCTAATTTCAGTCTACATTTGCGACCTCGTTTGGATGAACTGGGCAACAATTCTGGTCATAATATCAATGGTGAATGTAGAAATCAACCTATGAAGTTCTCCTCTTGGGTGGTAGAAGTGATTTCCTCAAGTCTTCTGAAGGTGAAGTGAGTTTAGGAGGCCTGCACTCAAGCCCAATCCATAGACTAATCCCTTTCTTCTTATCGCCAACTGTCTCCCTCCACACCTCATACTTGGATGGGTCATGACCTAGGATTCTAAGACCTTTTCTGTAGGGATTTTGCTCCCCTTCAGCTTTTGTAAGTACTCTTATTAAAGAATGGCTAAGAAAAGTTAGAAGTTAAATAAGTTTTAGTAATTATTTAAATTGCGCAGTAATTAATCTTGTAAATTATCCGGGTCTTATGGCTATGCGCTATCTGGGTTGTCTGAGATTTATTTTCCATCTAGATTGGTCTGTCGCTTATGGGTGTGCACGTGCAACATGGAAGCGCTGAGCTCTCTTCCCAACGCAAAGGTGTGTCAATGAAATAAAATGGCTACCACGTTATTTATTTGTAATAAGACTCAATGCATGAATTAACTCTTAACACTTATATTCCGTATGTGTGAGTAACCACATGTATTATGCTTGAAGAACATATATTTTATTTGGCTTGCTTTCTCTTCCACCTATAATTTGAAGAATCTCAGCTACTGAGCAATTATTCAACTACATCCTTGCTGAGCCACAAAATTGGCAACAAGGCAAAGAAATTAATTTGTGCATATAACTTTAAACAAAGTACTATCATAATATTAAGTACAATTTACAAACTACTAGAACTGTAAATACAAAATCAAACTCAAAATAGAAGACAACTTAAGTTTGCCACTAATGGACAATGCCTCATTGGCATCAACTACGTGACCCTCCACTAAATTTGATGGAGCTGAAGTTGTAGATAGTGATGGTACTAGTATGGTAAGAGAAGGTTCTTGGCATCATTTTCTTAGGAGTGTGACGCCACCATTATGTGATTAAGCTACTATTGATTACAAATCGACGAAATAATTAAGTGTGGGAGTCACACTCCTTAAAAAAATGATATTGAACGCGGAACATATGTCATTTCGCTTTTAGAAAATTAAGAGCTTGGAAAATCTAACAATGAATAGGTTCTCTTATTTCATCATCTTTGTCAAAATCCTTAAACAAGCCACCAAAAAATTGGCTATATAATTATTTTTTGGGAAACTTACATATATACACACAGTTTTTATGTATTTACATACCTCATACCTAATATTCATATTTATCCTCATAGCATGAAAATCTTTAATATCACAACAAAAATAATTTTATTTTCATAAAGTAAAATACAATGTCATTTATAGATTTAAAGCAATAGTGCAATGTATGTAAATATGAAAATAGAGATGTGAGATATGTAAATATATAAAAATTGTGCACTCTCTATGCAAATTTTCCTAAAAATTAAGATCTTACATGGAAAATATAAGTGAAGCCCTACGTATGTAGCAATCAAAGAGAAAATGAAAAACATTCAGAACCTAAACAAAAATTTGAATTTTGTAAAACCACAGTATGAAAGGCAAAAAAAATAATGGTTCAACTCAGATAAAAACTTTTTCTTTTCTTTTTCTTCTATTTTCCTTTTTATTTTTCTTTTTATTTTCTTTTTTTTTTCTTTTTCAGGTGAGGATTTCTATATTTGGATAAACCTTTAATAATTTTGAATTCCACTTCTTTCCTAAAGCAAAGTTCTGATATATATCTTTTACTTAAAAATATAATAATAGTTTTGAAATTTATTTTTAATAAAATAAATTGAAGTAATGAAAATAAAAGTCTAACCCTTCTATATTTTTCAAAAATATAATTTCTCCTACTAAAGATAGTGACATAATATTTATCATTTTCACACTAAAAATTTTTAACTTTAAGTTTTCTTCATTACTATAGGTTTCAACTAAATTCTCTTGCTCATTTCTATATTCAAAATTTTACTTCCCTAATATAACTTCATATAAATAATCATTTTTTAAACCAAAAACAAAATTTATTTGTAACACATTTGAGAACAAATAAAATTCAAGTTTTAGAAATTGTTTTTCATCCCCCCAAACTTATATTTTTAATAAGATAAATCATTTTAGAATCATATTTATATATAGGTAGGAATGAAAACTAAAAGTAACATGCTTGCAGAAATTTTTACACCCTAAATATACAAATACAAAAATTAAAAGCAAGAGTAAAAATTAATTGATCAAATTTTAATTTAGCTTAATATATTGAGATTCATTAGAATTCTATGCAGTGGAGGATAACAAAAAAACAAACAACACACTAACATAAATTCTCAACTATAACATAAAGAAAATACCTGGTAGTAAATTGAAAATTTTAAACATGAAGTTCTTAAGTGAAAGATAGTAATATTATAAAACTTCTTAATATTTAGGATTAAGTTCAACACAAACTAACAAAATACACTAAACAACACAGTTAACATAATCACTACCACAAAAAAAGCAAAATATAACTGCTCATAATAACATAAATACATCACAACAGTGTCTGACAGAACAAAACACAAACAATAGTAGCAGTCTAGATAAGTACAACACAATACAAATTAACAGTTTAATACAATTGTACCACATAAAGTTCACAATTAAAATCTAAACTACTTAATTTAATCTTCCTCCTCCTCATCATTATTCCAAAAAGCAGTAGGTTCATATGAAGGATACTGTGGATATGAAGGAAAAACTATACTTTGGTCACCCATGATAAGGTTTTCCAAAGATGAGTGAAATTTTTCTTCATAGTCACTGTTTCTCCTCTTATAACCATCTGTATGTTCTACAAAATTTTCCAAATTTAATACCTTATCTGCAATAAAATTGATGTTATCTAACATCATTTGCATTAAATGAGCCTACGAATCAAAACTAAAAGCCTGACCTTGTGATGTAAATGCACGTGAAGTAGAAGCATGAGAAGCAGTGGCACTAGACCTTCTAGAAAATTCTCCTCCCAGCCAAATATCGAATGTTGTGAATAAGATTTCACATTAACGCTCATTATAGGCTTTAGAGGCTACAATATTTCCTCCGAACTATCGAATCAAACACCAGCTTGCTCACATTAGGAAAAGATTAAGGATGTGAATCCCAAACCTACAATAGTGGCTGTTGTAGTAGACTAATGATAGTATGATAAATCAATCAATCGGCTTAAACTGATGAATGCAATAGTTCAAGGTAGCTCTATCTCTGTTAACTTCACTGAGGTGGTTGGTTGGGAGAAAAGGAGCTAAAATAAAGTTGTGTAACACCTTTGATGTGGCATCTAACTTTGATGTAGAGAAATTGACCCTTCTTTCATTGGTATCTTCCAAAATCTTCTTCCCGCGGTCAATGATGATATGATCTCATCCAAATTTTCCTCAGTCAGATTATAAGTCGAATAAAAACATAATACACTAGGGGGCAGCTGACAAAACATATTTATTACCTCATGGGAGAAAGACACTGATTTTCCTTGAACCATGACCTGATCTTCTTCAGCTTCAGAGAGATTAGCGTAAAACCCCCGGACAACAGAAATTACGGCTACAGTAGAAAAATAACAAAATAATTCCCACTATCAGTGAACTATTAAATCTTCTACTGCTCCACCCGAACTTTTGAAACATCTCTCATGAATTAATTTTCTCGATTGCAGTGCTTTGGTATACCTGTCTAAAGCTTTCGAGCTAATGAACTTTCTTGAATCGAAATGGGACTTAAAAATTCACAATAAATCCTAAATTCAAAACTAAATCACTAAACTAAATTTCTAAAAGCTTAAACTACCATTTCTATGTATTTTCCATAGGTTTTTCTCAAATTTTCACCATGAATAGTGATTTTCGGTCAAATCTCCAATGTGCTCAAACTACACGGTGAAAATAAAAAATTTTTACATAGAAGTGAAGCTCTTACCTCAAGAAGATCAAATCTAGCAAATTTAGCTTGATTCCCCAATGAAATCTTCACTATAGAAGAAGCCCTAACTCCACACTCGCGAACTCAATGGGAAGAAGACGACTTCGGGGGTCAAAAATGGCATTTTTCGGGTTAATTTTCAACTTCACCGTTCGCGAAGCGCAATCAGTTTGGCACTTAGGCGCCTAGTCTCGGGTTATCTAGCGCTTAAGCATAAGATTTTTGCGCTTAGGTGCCAGTGCATGAATTTTGATATTTTTGACTTTTAAGTGAAATGCACATCTAGCCCAAGGCAACCACCCCTAAATGGTCTTATAAATCTTTAATAACTATTTTCTTCCCCTTCAACTCTCCTCTTTCTCAAAATTCACCAATTTTTCACTAATTCAATTCAACACAAAATAACAAAAAATTTTATACAAAAACAAACACTTATATTAATTCACAAACAAATAAAAACACTTGTGATACATACTTTCTCAGTCTAAAGAGTCTTGGATGAGATATATCCTAAGCACAAACTTCAAACATTAAAAAAACTTAACATTAAAAACACTTAAAATAAACTTAATACTAACATCACAATGCCTAACACAAACAAACACTAAACTTAGAACTTAATTCCATTCTCCTTCTGGTGGAACAAATTTTGGTTTTTCATTTGTCTCACTTGGGGCATTTGGAATATAGATCTGATTGAGTGGACGGTGTTGAAGAACTCTGGTTGAATCTTCTTTAATCCATTTGTTTTTCAAATACATAGCCTTGTTCGCTTCTTATATAAAACTTGTAAGGCTAAATTGCATCTTAAGTTGCCATCCAATATGCTCCAAATGTGTGTTAGTCTCATTCACCTTCACTTCAATTGAAGTCACGTCAGCCTCAATCTTTATGATCTTCTTCGCTATTCCTTCTATACTAAAGGCTAAAAAACCGTTGTATAACTTTTGCGCACTTTGACAAACAAACTTCTTCTTCATGGCTTCCTCCTTTTTCATATCAATCTCCCAAGAAGACATTTTTTCAAGATCTCTCACTCTTCATTTAGATTTTAGGGTGAAAATTGAAGTGGGGTGAGAATTCTCTTCATTCCCTTCTATTTATAGGCTTTGGTTCAAGCCTAAAACTACTAAACACGTTCTCAAACCACTAACCAACATAAAACCCACTAAACCACATTTAAATCTTCTAGAAACTTAATTTAACACATTTAGTTAACTGCTACGCTTAAGCGTCGAATGTTGGCGCTTCAGCTTCGGTGCTTAATTTAGCACAGGTCAGCTTAACGTCCAAATACTCATTCTAACATGTCTAAGTCATCTATTAAGGTCTTAGAATCAATACTAAATCATTATATATTCAAAATACTACCACAATTTTCTTAATCAAACACAAAAAAAAAAACATTCAAAACAGAAACATACTGATA
>NEWO01000218.1:470405-496537 GCA_003013225.1 Phalaenopsis aphrodite
TCTCGGGAAATTCCCGCCGTCGGCGACGTCGAGGGCGCCGTCGGCGGGCTCTATTGATTATGTCCAAATTTCTTATTTTTGCAATTTAGATCAATTCTAAGCCTAAACGATATCCGTTTAATCTTTTAAACATAATTTTGAATAGTTAATTGATGTACTTAACACATACAAACTTTCAAAAACATAACATCACATTTATATATAAATTCTAAGGGGTACAACATGCGTTATAGAACACACCTAAGTTTTGTATTTTCTCAACCTCAATACATAAATTCAGCATCGCAATCCAAACCACAACACTCAAAAAGCTGAAAACAAAACATCCTATGCTTAGTTTCAACTATACAAAGATCTATAAGCATAATTTTAAAACAAAGCAAACATAAATTTCAAATCTAAACACACATAAAAATAAATGTAGCAGAGTAAAGCTACTACTCGTCAGATTCTGTGCTCGTTTCTTCTCTGAGATCACCCATTGATTACACATGAACGAAGCGGTTGTAGAAGGGTAGGAAAGGAAATTCTTCAGTTGAATCCTCCTCAATTAATTTCATCCTCTTCATCAGTCGTATCAAGCTATCTTCTAAATGTCCAGAGTGATCGAAATGTTCTTTCATCCTCCAGTCTAGATGATCAAAGAAATCAGAGATATTATTAATTGTATTCATCACATTTTGTACCTCCTTTTTCAATTTCATGATTCAGCGCAGGATCACCAAAGACTTATCTGGAACTAAGGGTTGAACTGGCAGTGAATTCTGAGATGATTGATCAACTATCATGGCCATGTCAGTTTCATCTTCAAATGATGGGAATCTTTCAATTGGATCCAAAGGTTTCCAAGGTAGCAGTACCCTTTCCCAGTTTTCATAGGATACTTGAGACTGACTGCAAAGTGAGAAAATTGTGGAAGGGTGTCCAAGTCCATAAGTTGATCCGTTAATGATCAGGCCTAAAACTGACTTCACAATTATAGATCCAATATCAATCGGTAGTCCCCTTTGGATGCAGTAATTCAGAATGACACTTTCTTTAGAAACCTTACCAACCTTCATTGTCGGTAATAGTTTCGCAGAAATGAAGAAGTGCCAGTGTTTAGAGATGGGATTCAAAAGTGTTGAAGAAAAACTAACATACCCGTTCTCACACATTTCCCAATCATCAGTTTCGCCCGTCAAATACTGATAAATTTCATTCATATTATTTCTCGTTGGGAAGAAATTAGAATAATGGCAGACAGGAACATTCTCTATCATATATAACTCATTGATCCGTGCAGGAGTGAAAGTAATCCATCTTCCTCGCACATAAACAATTCCTTGGTTGATTCCATGTAAATTTGCGCAAAATTCTTTTACCACAGGAACTACCACGGCGGCAGTAGTGTAGCACAACACTTCCCATCATCGCCGCACTATCGTTTCTTCAATATCCGTCGTGGGGTTATTCAATTCGCGATTCATGAATCCTCGTTCTTTGATTAATCTTTTCTTCATCAGCAACTTGTTGAAGATTCGCTGCGCTTCAACACTAATGAACTTTCGCCGATTGAAAACTCGCATTTTGGGATTATCAGAGGAATTGGATGCCATAGGAAAGAAATTGACATAGTTTTATTTCGTTCTTGGGGGGAAATATGAACTAGAGTTCAAATTTTTAAGTTTAAAAATACTATTCCCGCCCAAAAACCATAAAAAACCGCCATTCGAACATAAGAAACCGTCATCTTACCGGTCTGGCCGTCGGCGCGCTCTGTATTAATTTTGTTTGGACTCTCAGGAAAAATCCGCCGTTGGCGCCGTTGAGGGGGCCGTCGGCGCCCAAGGCAAAATTTTCACAATTTCGCTCTGGTCTGAATGCGTTTCAATTTTTCTTTATGGATCTAATTTTTAAGATGTTTTAAAGGGTAAATAAGAGTAGTAGAGCTTGATGCTACTATAAACTAGCGATAAATTTAAATAACAAATACTATAATTGTGAATAAAGTAAAGATAAATATGGGTTGCCTCCCATAAAGCATTTGGTTTAACGTCATCAGAGTTTTATTTCGTTCTTGGGGGAAAAATATGAACTAGAGTTCAAATTTTTAAGTTTAAAAAGACTATTCCCGCCTAAAAACCGCCAAAAACTGCCATTCGAACATAAGAAACCGTTATCTTATCGGTCTCGTCAATGGCGGGGTCTATGGTGTCGTCGGCGCGCTCTGTATTAATTTTGTCTAGACTCTCGGGAAAAACTCGCCGTCGGCGCCCAAGGCAAAACTTTCACAGTTTCGCTCTGGTCCGAATGCGTTTCAATTTTTCTTTATGGATCTAATTTTTAAGATGTTTTAAAGGGTAAATAAGAGTAGTAGAGCTTAATGCTACTATAAACTAGCGATAAATTTAAATAGCAACTACTATAATTGCGAATAAAGCAAAGATAAATATGGGTTGCTTCCCATAAAGCGCTTGGTTTAACGTCGTCAGCCCGAGCTATTCAGGTGTTATTCAGGTTGACTGATCATTAAAACCTCTTTAAAATTTGGTCTGTTACCCTCATAATATGGTTTTAATCCATGTCCATTTACTTTAAATCTATTTCCCATTTTCTGATCTTCAATTTCAACAGTTCCATAAGTATAAACTTGAGTCACAGTAAATGACCCTAACCAACGAGACTTTAATTTCCCTTGGAATAACTTCAACCTTGTATTGTAAAGTAAAACTTCTTGTCCTGGTTTAAAATTCTTCTGGTTAATCTTCCGATCATGCCATAACTTTAGCTTTTCCTTATAAATTCTGTCATTATCATAACATTCATTTCTTAATTCTTCCAATTCATTTAATTGCAACAATCTCTTCTTACCAGTGTCTTTCAAATTATAATTGGATTCTTTAATTGCCCAATATGCTTTATGCTCCAGTTCTACTGGTAAGTGACAAGTCTTTCTAAAAATCAGTCTGTAAGGAGTCATTCTAATAGGAGTTTTATAAGCAGCCATATAATCCCATAATGCGATATCCAATCTAGTGGGTCAATCTATTCTACTAGGGTTTACAGTCTTTTCAAGTATTTGTTTAATCTCTCTATTAGAAACTTCAGCTAATCCACTGGTTTGAGGGTGATAAGTAGTAGAGATTTTATGAATAATATTAAATTTTTCTGCCAATATCTGAATATATTTATTCCTAAAATGGGATCCTCCGTCAGTAATAATCATCCTAGGCATTCCGTATTTAGTGAAAATATTTTTCCTTAAAAATCTTGAAACACTTTTAGCGTCACAGCGAGGTAAAGCTTGTGCTTCAATCCACTTAGATACGTAGTCTACTACAATTAATATATATAAGTTCCCAAATGAAGGAATAAATAGTCCCATAAAATCTAATCCCCAAACATCAAAGATCTCAACTTCCAATATGAAATTTAGAGGCATTTCATTTCTTCGAGATATATTGCCTACTCATTGACATCGATCACAAGTTTTTATATATCTATAAACATCTCTAAATATAGTAAGCCAATAAAATCTAGCTTGTAAAATTTTATAAGCAATTTTATTGCTCCCAAAATGTGCTCCAATATCAGAATCATGACATTTTTGAATGATCAGTTCAGTTTCTTCATAAGGTACACATCTTCTCATAATCAGATCCTTACATTGTTTATATAAATAAGGCTCATCCCAAAAATAAGCTTTAGCATCATGAATGAATTTCCTTTGTTATTGCAATGTCAACATAGGTGACAAAATATCAGTTACAATATAATTAACAATATCGGCATACCATGGTATTTTCCACTCACTAACATTATAAAGTTGTTCGTCAGGAAAACTGTCTGTAATTTCATTGTCTGCATCAGATAATTCATGGTTTTCTAATCTTGACAAATGATCAGCAATTTGATTATCAGTTCCCTTTCTATCAATAATTACAAGATCAAATTCTTGTATCAATAATATCCATCTAATCAACATTGGTTTGACATCCTTCTTTTGCATCAGATATTTAATAGCTGAGTGATAGTGTGCACAACACATTTAGCTCCAATTAAATAAGATTGAAATTTGTCTAAAGCATATACGATGACGAGTAGCTCTTTTTCAGTAACAGTGTAGTTAATTTGAGTATCATTAAGAGTTTTACTAGCGTAGTATATTACTTTAGAAACCTTTTCATATCTTTATCCAAGAACAACTCATATAGCATAATCACTAGCATCACACATCAGTTCAAATGGTTTCTCCCAGTTAGGTGAAACTGTAATAGGGGTCGTGATTAATTTTTCTTTTAATAACTCAAAGGAATTTACACAGCTTTCAGTAAATTCAAATTTCTTGTCCTTGCCTAAAAGTTGGCATAGAGGTTTAGTAACTTTTGAGAAATCCTAAATAAAACGTCTGTAAAAGCCAACATGTCCAAGAAAACTTCTAACTTCTCTTACATTAGTTGAAGGTGTTAGTTTAGATATAACTTAGATTTTTGCAGGGTCTGTTTCCATACCATCTTCCGAAATTTTATGCCCTAACACAATTGCTCCTGCAACCATAAATTGACATTTCTCTCAATTTAGAACTAAATTAGTTCTTTCGCATAACTTCAAAACTTTTTCAAGATATTCTAAGCATGCGTCAAATGATGTTCCAAATACAGAGAAATCTTCCATAAATACTTCCAATCCATCGTCAATTAACTACTAAATATGGACATCATACATCTCTGGAATGTTGTAGGTGCATTACATAATCCGAAAGACATTCTTCTAAAAGCAAAAGTTCCAAAAGGACTACTAAATGTTGTCTTTTATTGATCCTCAAGAGCAATAGGAATTTGATGGTAACCGGTATATCCATCTAAAAAGCAAAAATATTTGTGCCCAACAAGTCTATCTACTATTTGATCTAGGAATGGTAGAGGAAAATGATCTTTCCTGGTGGCAGTGTTTAATTTTCTATAATCAATGCATATGCGCCACCCAGTGACTTATCTGATAGGTATTAATTCATTATTTTCTTTTGTGTCAACAGTCACTCCTCCTTTCTTCGGTACACTATGAATTGGACTTACCCATGCACTGTCTGAAATAGGATATATAATTCCAGTGTCTAACTATTTCAAAATTTCCTTATTAACTACTTCTTTCATTATAGAGTTTAATCTCCTTTGTAGATCAACTCTTGGTTTATGTTGTTCATCTAATATAATCTTGTGCATACAGATTGAGAGACTGATTCCTTTAATATCCACTAAGGTCCAACCAAAAGCTTTCTTATATCTTTTCAATGTATCTAACAGTTTTTGTTATTGTAAATCATTTAATTCTTAAGATACAATAACAGGTAATGTAAATGAGTCTCCCAAAAGCACATACTTCAAGTGGTTAGGTAATATTTTCAACTCAAGTTCAGGTGGTTTTATAATTGATGGAAATAGATTCTTATCAACATTTTCTGTAATATCCAACATCTCATATCTTTCCTGAACATAATCTAATTTTTTATTTTCTAATTTGTCCAGAATAATTTCATCATTTTCTTCAAATTGTTCTTCAAAATGCTCTTCTTTTTCAAAATTCTTCTTATTTTCAAAATGTTTTTTAAAATGTTCATTCAGAAGATGTTCAATAATTTCCATGCGAAAACATTCATTATCTCTCTCAGCAGCAAGGTATTTCATAGATTTCGCAATGTTAAAAGTTACTTCTTGATCATTTACTCTCATAGTTAACTCTTTTTTTTTAACATCTATCAAAGTTTTTCCAGTAGCTAAAAATGATCTCCCTAAAATGATAGGTATTTCTTTATCTTCCTCCATATCTAAAACAATGAAATCCACAGGAAAGATAAATTTATCAACTTTTGCTAACACATCTTCTATAACTCCCTTAGGATATGTAACTGATCAATCTGCCAATTGAAGAGTTACAGAAGTAGGTGAGACTTCTCCTAATCCAAGTCTTTTAAAAATTGATAGAGGCATAAGGTTAATGCTGGCTCCCAAATCACATAAAGCTATTCCATAGAATTTTTCACTGATAGCACACGGTATAGTGAAACTTCAAGGATCTTTTAATTTTTTAGGAAGCTTTTTCTGAATAATTGCACTACACTCTTCGCTAAGTGCAACCGTTTCGTTGTCCGTGAACTTTCTTTTTTTGTTCAGAATATCTTTCATAAATTTCACATAATTGGGCATATGCTTTAAAGCTTCTACGAAGGGAATATTCACCGTTAACTTCTTAAGAATTTCTAAAATTTTTGAAAATTGTTTATTCTATTTATGTTGCTTCAGTCTTTGAGGAAACAGTGGGGGAAGTTTTTCCACAGTAATTTTCATTGGTGTAAATGGATACTCTAAATCTGGGTATTCATGATCCTTTTCTTTTTTGGTATCCACTTTCTCTTTTTCAGTTTCTATTTCTTGTTGCACTCTTGTCTCTAATTCTTTTCCAATTTGTAATTGAATCACCTTGATTTGCTCTTTTCCATGATCTTTAGGATTTGGTTCCACAGTACTTGGAAAGGTTTCTAATGTTCGGTTATTAAGCGCAGTAGCGATATACCCTAATTGGTTCTCAATATTCTTAATAGCAGTTCCTTGATTTTGTAATTGATTTCCTTGAATCTATAATTAATTTCCTTGATTCTGTAATTGTTGATCGATGTTTAATATCAGATCTTCCATATATAACTTCTTCTCCTTAATTTGAGTATTACTGTTAAATCCTTGAGGATAAAAAGGTCTATCGTTAATATTTCCTTGGTTGGATGAATGTCCTAATGGGTTTACTGAGTTGTTTGCCCATTGTTGATTGGTAGAAGAATTGTTATTCCAATTTAAATTTGGATGATTCTTCCAACCTGGGTTATAATAGTTCGAATATGGGTTGTTGGGTCTATTAATAGCATTTAAGGTTTCATATGAAGGTTGAACATCCACAAATTGCCCAGATGAATTTTCTTCCATCATAGGAGGTGTTGAAGAATAATTCATCCCATAATGATCTAATTTCTTTGATATTGCAGCAATCTACGAAGCTAACATAGATATTGCATCAGAATCATGGATATTAGCTACTCTTATAGGATTTACCCGTTCAGAGGGCCATTGAAAATTGTTGGTAGCCATTTCTTCTATTAATGAATAAGCCTCATCAAAAGGTTTTGACATTAAAGAACCACCAACCGCAACATTTATAATCAATCTAAGAGATCCCACTAATCCATTATAAAAGGTTTGAATTATTAACCAGTCTGGTAACAAATGATGAGGGCATTTCCTAAGAAGATCTTTAAATCTCTCCCAAGCTTCATATATTGACTCTCCATCAATTTGACAAGACGATGTTATGTCATTTCTTAGTTTAGTAGTCTTGGATAGAGGGAAATATTTAGATAGAAATTTCTGTGATATTTCTCCCCAAGTTCTAATAGATCCAGGTGCTAACGAGTTTAACCACATCTTAGCCTTATCCCTCAGTGAAAAAGGAAAAAGTCTAAGTCTAATAACATCGGTTGAGACTCTATCATATTTAAAAGTAGCACATAGTTCTAAAAAACTAGCGAGGTGTAGGTTAGGATCTTCATTTGGTATACCTCCAAATTGATTATTTTCTACCATTTGGATAATAGCAGGTTTAAGCTTAAATGAATTAGCAGCTACATCAGGATTCTGGATAGATAATTGAATTTCATCTGCTGTAGGATTTGCATAATCTCTTAAGGGTCTAGGTTGGTGTTCATTCATAATGTTTTCCATTGTATCACAGTTTCTAGGTTTTCTTTTTGATTTTCTAATTCTTCTAACAGTTCGTTCTAATTCCGAATCGTATGGTATAAGATTTTCATGTCCAAATTTGCGCAGACAATTTAAAATTAGTACTTAGTAATTAAAAATATAAATATAAATATATAAATATATAGATAAGTTGCAATTTAAGTAAAGACTTTTTAATAATTCTAATATGTCCGTTACTCTTAAAATTCTCCCTGGCAACGACGCCAAAAACTTGACCGACCTTTTTCTTTTTGTAAATCAACAACTACAAAAATTTGATGACGCTACTAGAAGATTTAAATTCCAGCAACGGTGTCAAATATCTTGACTGCAACTTTATATATATGTGTTTGATTTAATAAAGATGTATAGGAATAATATTCAATAATGTTAAAGTCAAATTTGTCAACGCAAGTATACGTATCGCTCAAGTAATATAGGGCTCTAATGGAGTCCTAGTTATCGATCCCACAGGGAGAAATAAGATACTACGGACTAAGGCTTAATAAAAAGTAATACTTCAACTACAACGACGACGTTCAATTTGCTTATCTGTCACTAATAGACAATTGAAATAAGTAGATAATTTGGATAACTAATAAATAACTAAAGATAGAAAGTAGGGTTTAATTTTGTGATATCCAATATATAAGAAAGCATCTTTCTCCTTATCAAGAAATTATAGTGAATGGAAAAAATGAATTAGTTCAATTTATATTGTGCCAAATAGGAGCATTCCAATTCTTTACCCTTTGGTTCAGGCATAAAGAACATTGACTAATCATATGCTTGGTTACTGATTCTGCGGCTAGGCTGGGAGGATACCGGCTCTCACTTCGGAGCTCCCACGTTCCCCACACCTGAGGGCTAACATCTACACATCAGCACCCAAACGATAGGACCGAATTAGGGATTTTAGTCTGTCACTCTAAAATCTCCAATTCTATGCCCTATAGTAATATTTCCCTATTTATTTGCACCCAACTTCCAAGGGCTTTGACCTCCCTGACTCTTGGATGTAATCTTCACTTTAGTTGTAAAACTCAACATATTTTAACAAATCAATTGGCCAGATTGAAAGTAAATTAGGATTGAAGTTAAAAGATCATCACAATTTCTTAAACATTTTCATGGCTTCACCAATTTAAATCTATTTTTGAGACCAAGGTTCTGATCAAGTGAGTCATTAATGGTGAGCTAACCCATATTATGAGAAATCTTAAGATTATTTAATTGGAGCAAGTCCTTTTGAAGTTAAACATCAGGAGGCTAATGGACACCAAGGAATTTGGCAAATAATACTAAGAAGGATATGTTAGATGAGAAGTTGGATACAGAGCCACTGATACCTTAACCAACTACCACAAGTTATCTGGCATTAGTAGAAAGAGGGGAAGCAAGCTGACCTTCCCTGATGGCTTAATCTAAACTTGAGCTAGAGCCCAAACTTGCTGCTTCTGAGGATGGAAGTCCACCAAAAAAAGGGAAAAGCTTCGACAAGTGATTCAAGCACTTTGTTTCCTCCTCCTCTTAGGTAAGAATAGGAGAATTATCCTTTACTGTAGGCTCCTATGTAGAGGAATAAACTAAAGGTTTACACTAGAAAGGGTTCTCAATTTGCTCTCATCAATATGAGGTGAGACTAGCACTCATATTCTTTGGTAACCTCTATCTATGCCTAACTATTCGAGGACCGCTCTCACTACTGGCAAACTAGCCAAAGGGGGATTTGAACCCATGACTTGAGGGAACTTACGACTTTCAAAGTGGCTGCTCTACCAACTTGCTAACAGGCCACGCTACATAAATTATTATTATACATGGTTTAATTAGATTTTAAGCTTTTCATTGAACAAATGAGATAAAAAAGATATGATGCAATACATATCTCAATTACATACACTCTAAACATTTAAAAAAAAAACTTATGAAAAATAAATACAACCACACTTCCTCACGATTTATCTGTATACTCTTTATGCTCTTCTTCTATTTCTCGTTTCCTTTGTTGATTTCATTCTTTTAAATTTTGCTTGATTGAAACCCCAAAACAAACCTATACATGAGTTTGCACTTCGTAAAACACAAGTTAACATGAGTTTTAAAAAAAAATTAAACATCAAATGAACAACTTACACAGAGAGATACAGAGACAAAGAAAGTTGAAAACATAATGTTTGCTTCAACTCTACTTCTTGTTAACTTCTTTACTTCGCAAATCTACAAGTCAAATTTAACTCGTGAATCCCGCATGAGGCATCCTATGTCAAACACTATAATGCCTCCAATTGAAGCAAGGAATTCCAAATTTAATTATTCTCTTTGTTTATAATACAATTTATTTCACATATTTTTAATGAAATAATATTTTGATTTGTTAAAAAATCATACAATGTAAAGAACTTTTTGTGTATATGGTTTCACAAGAATTGGTAATGCATTAATAGTGCTTCATCCAACATAGGGCCCGTTTCGGGTAGTTAATAAGTGTGGGCGGCATTTTAAAAATATTGTCACACAGTTTGATTAATGCATTTAAATAACTTATGAAAATACGACTTATAATTTCTGATGGAGGCAGCCCGCAGGATGATAGTTGCGGTCGGCGTTCCGTGTTCTGCGTTCGATGAAATTGCATCCCTCCTTTGCCCTCGTTCTATTAGATTGCGTCTGTCGTACCCTCGCTCCATTTGATCGCGTCCTGCCCAAGTTGCACCAAGCTCCTTCTTCCGCGCTTTATTCTATCACATCTGCCCTAACTGTGTCGAGCTCCCTTTTTTGCTCCAGTTCACGTCCTGCCCTGACTGCATCGAGCTCCATCTTCTGCTCCAGTTTGCTCGTCTTCCCTAACCGCTCCCCTACTCCCTCACTTGGTCGGATCCCTCTCTACCTGACAAACACATCTCCCAAGTTTTGCTGTCCTCAACCAGCCTGATCACTTCAGCACTGAGCTCATCTTTCTCCAATGTTAACATATCAACTTTTATCTTAAAATCATGAAGGCTTTGATTCATTTCATTTATTTGTTCCTTACTCTCTCTCTGTGCTGATTTAACTCTTCTCAGCTTCTAACTTCTTTACCCACCCTTTCTTCAAAAAATTGAATCTTTGATTCATAGGAATTGCTTGAGGTCATAAGGCTTGAAACTTGTTAAATACTGCATCTATCCATGTCTTCTACTCTTTAATAGTATTGTCACTGCATGAAATTTCAATCATCGCTCCCTTGAGATGTTTGATCTCTTCTTTACAAACGTGAAAGTCAGTTTGAAGTACTTCAATTTGCTTTACCAACTCTATAAAGTTCTTATCAGATGAAGTAGTTGAGGAAAAATCTAAATGTTCAGTGTTCACCAAATCTTAAAGTTTTTCTTTGTGCTCATTCTTACAATTGTGAAGCTTTGTCCTCGTGGCACAAAGATCTTGCTCCAATTCAAATATCACTATATGAGCAAATATTAATTGCAGCTACAATTTCTCATAATAAAGAGAAGCTAACTAAACAATTAAAATTCCAGAAGGACAATTATAGAAGTTTGCATCTTTGCATAAGATGTTGAGAATAGGTGCAGAATGAAAATAACAACAAAATAGGAAAGAATAACAATTTACAAAAGCACAAAACTTTTTCTATTTTTCTGCTCGATTTCAGTTTATAGCTTAAACGTTCTCTGGAATGTACATGCTGGGCTCTGTAGCAATGTAATGCTTATTCTCCTATTTTCTCTGTGGAATAAAAAACATTCCTGTAATCTTCTCCATTTCAACTTCTTCTTTCTTCTTCTTCTCATTCTTGATTTTTCAGAAATCTATGGCTACACAACAAAGCTATTCGTCTTGGTAACAAAGCTCCACTTCTCTAAGAAAATTCTCTTCCTCCACCTGCAAGATGTCAGAAAATTTCTCTAGCCATCTTTTGCCGGAACTCAGTGGCAATCCCATCAAGTTTGGAGATATTTTGATCTCTCCCCAACTCAAATTCATCATGAATGGCATCAAGACAAACAATCAATGCTCAACTTACCACTAAAAGCAATTTAACATGTAGATTTTGAGTCCATAAACTCTTCAAATTCAAAAAACCGAAGAGCTATGTTTGTAAATATAGAAGTTCAGGTGTGATATATGTAAATACTTATGAATTGTGTGCTACATATGCAAATTTCCCTTAACTTTTTAATAAATTTATGTTTCTGTCTATGAATTGAATTTTTTTTTTGCAAATTCTCTCCACCTAACTGCAAGTTGGATCAATAATAGTGTAGATGCTCACTTCCTGCATATACAACATACTCTATTTTGTTAATATAACTTGTTTCATAATCTTTTTGACTTTAATTACTTATAGTTAACATATTTGATTTACCTGCACTTCATATGGTGCATTGAATACATATTCTCACTAGCCATGTGATGACCCTTAACCAAAATCTTAGGGGTTTCATTAGCTTTCTCTTTTTTGTTTATCTTGCTATGTGTTTCTTTCTAATGGGAGTGCAAATACTTATCTTTGCAGACTATTTTTCAGTCTTTCATGCTATTTTGTATTTTGCAAGGCCTTCCTTGCTTATAAACTTGACCAAGGAGTTTTTGAAGCTCCTTCTTAGATTGGTCTATTTTTATCTCTAATAAATGCCACTGCAAGAATTCAATTTTGTTTATTTATTACTATACTCTTCTACACTCAAATTGTTTCACCAATATCTTCAGCTTTAATTCTTTAAGAATTCATTTTATTAAACGTACTGCATATTTCTTACTACTTCCTAAGCATGGGTAACACCATCAGTACTTAGTAAGCGTGGTGGACATGCTTCTTTTACATTCTAAAATAAATATTGTAATCCTTTTATTAATTGTAATTTTAAATTAGGTAGAATTGTCTTTTATCCATAAATAGCTGCAAATCAGCTATTTTTTAGAGGCACATACCAAACAACTAAACATCTTATACAGGTCAGAGGCAGAATGGTCATTTACCTTGAAACAACTGCAAATTAGTTATTTTCCAAATGAACAAACCAAACATACAAACAACTTATCAGGATCAACTGTAGATACGCAACTTATTAGGATAAACTGCTTATCAGCATAAGCTGGATAAGTTGTAGCTACCCCAAACAGACCAATAATGATAACAGGGGCTACTTTTATCATAATAGTACAGGGCAATGCCTACTTCCATACAATAGTTTAATACTAAATTTATTCTCTAAAAGTTTTCAACTGTTAATGAAGTATTCATTTGAAGACATTTCTGTAAATTGAACAATATTTTTTTTTCTTTTTTTGTTAGTTAGCTTGACAGATTTGTGTTGCTTTGGTAACTTAAATTACTTACACTTTTAAAATGTGTGTAAGATTTTCAAACCACATAGCTAATTTATTTATTCTTTGATAATGATATGTTTATTTTATTTTTGTAAGCTTTCTTAAATTGTGTTTTAAATTAAAAATAATCAATTCTAAATTTACATGGATATGAATAGTATAAAAGAGTATTATACATACGGTTATACAAAAGATTATCAAATAGTTAATATTAAATGATATTTATATTTTTTCATGTTTTAAATTTTTTTTATAGTATTATTAAAAGTATTTGTTTGCATGATTAAATATTCTTGAAGGTAAGATAATTAATTTATTTGTTAATCTTACAAATTAAGAAAAAAATGAACCAAAATATAAATTAATACAGATTCAACGTAATTGCATGTGAAGCCATAACTATATTTCAAAAATTATAATATACATTTGCAATTTTGACTGATAAAAAAGAAAATTACCAAAATTATTTTGGTAAAATACTTGAAAGATATAAAATTATAATTTTCTTCTTTATTGAATTTTAAATAATAGATTATGATTATATAGCATAACTAAAAATTAAGCATATATTATAAAAAGGCAAATTCATTGATGTAAAAGAAAGATATAAAGGTTTTAGTGAGTGGTTGCAAAGATAGGCTAATGCCTCAAAAAGAGTACATCAAGTAATACTTGCTGAAATGCATTGAGAGTCATCTCAAGATATGAGTACATCATAGACTGATTACATCAGATACATGTCATGCTTGTTAAAGGAAAGCAAGAGAATCCTCTGCGCTTCATATATCGAGCTCCTGATCAAGCAGACCTTCTGAGTCATGCTCCAGAATAAGAGTTCCCTTTGCATGTCTTCAGAGGTACAACATTCTCATAGCTCGTAAGGAAACAGTTGCTCCAACTCCAGATATTGCTGGAATCCATATGGTATCTTACCGTCATCCATTCTGCGGAAGGTCACAGACATCCTATGGTGTCGTACTCCTGGAATGTAGTGCTTGGCAACGTCTACACCGTTGCCCTTGAGAACAAGTACTGAAACAACTGGAAGAGGAATCTCCACAGCTCCTCTGAATTCACCAGGGCCGATTATATCAATTTCTTTTCCAAACAAAATATTGCTCTTACTCATGAACGAGACCGTGCAGAAAGGCCTCACAAAGTCATGATGGTTAATGTGCGCGGGAATGCAGTCACCTTCTTCATAAATATTGATGATACAACTATTAGGAATGCAAGTGGCGGGTAGGATATTCCACTTGATCATTCTCTTTATCATCCACTTTATCATCGGGGGTAACGGATCCACTTGGTCGTATCTGAGGATCCCAGGCGGATTCCCCTGTCTGTCGTTCGTAAAATTGTAGCAACATCCACACTGGATGGTGATTCTTCCCTTTCCTCGCATCCATTCCTTCGGCTCGGAATACGTTCTTTCCATGAGAAGGCATGCTCGACCTCTATCTCTTAAATCAAAGATGCAGTCTAGGATGCTTCTTTCATCAGTTTCAGAGAAAACCATGGTATATAGCTCCAGGCCTTCCAATATGTTGATAAACTTTCCTTGAACCTCTTCATAGAACTCAAATTCTCTTTTGTGTACCTTGCTTAATTTGTAGTATTCTACCATACTGGGAGTTGGCAGCTGCCTGGGGCGTTCCTTCTTCCGGGCCTCGGCAGGAATCCAAACTGGCGCTGACCGATCCGGAATTTGAGATTCAGCCTCGAGTGAGATGTATGATCCTAGACTCTGTGGTGCTCGCTGATCCGTCCTTAGTGGGGCATACGGTTCATTTGCCACAAAATCTAGAGTTTGAGACTAGTTGGTGCTTGATGCGTATTCTTCTAAGGTACTAAAACGCTGTAGATGTAGGACGTTGCAGTCCGGGCATTCTACAAATGCACCCGTGACTGATGTCCTGGCTGGTATCTCGATGTTGCATGTTGGGCAACCTCTACACAAGATATCTGGGACCGGGGGCACATCTGATCCTGTCACAAATCCTGAGTCTTCATCTATAGTGGGCAGGCTGGCAAAAGTCTCTCTCAGATCTGGATCGTAGATATGTCCCTCAGGAATGGGGGTAAGAAAACTGCTCAAGTCTCTCTGGCGCTTGCGCTCCTGTCGCAGAAAGGCTCTCTGCCTCTTTCGGCCTGCATTTCTGCGTTGCGTCCTGCGGAGTGGAGTATTTGATAGTTGTTCTCTTTGGGCAGATGTTAAGCCCCTTGCTGGAGTGGCTATCATGGAAGGCAACCGACTGGGCCCCTCCATCGGATCTTGTTCCTCCATGACGTTTTTACCTTTACGTGACACATCGTCTTGAGTGGTCACTCTCAACAGAGAAGGCAGTCCCTTCTTTTCTTCATTGTTGACTACATCCATTAGAGGACCATCGTAGTCCATATCAATCTGGTTGAAATCTATGTTGAAATTTATGACACCTCCTTGTGGCGCCATCTCTTCATTCAGTGCGAGGTTCCAGCAGTCCTGGAAGGCAAAGATCCGCCTCTGTCTTGACATTTTTTCTGCAGACGACAGAAAGAAACGTTAGTGGGCCGAAGTTTGGCATGAACAAGAACAAAACAGAGTATTTATTAAAGTAAATTTTAGTTTATTTCGATGAAAAAGGATTACTCATTTTATGTGTGAGTTTTGATTTAATTTAATGGAATTTTTAAATTCAAAATTAGAAAAGAGAACGTGTAAAGTTCAACAATTTTCTCAAAATTTTCATTATATATGAGATTAATTACAAAATTTGGACCCGCTCATAGACATATGGCCATATAGATAACCCTAAAACAATCAAAGTTTCAAAGTTTCAAGGAAAGCAAAGGCAAGCGGAGGCAAACGACATGAGGCTGCGTAATAGGTTTTCAGGTATCATCCATTTATCGGTAACATGGGTCTTTCACCCCGGAAGTCCACTAACTGGTAGGCTCCTCCTGTATAAACCTTCTCAACGACAAATGGTCCCTCCCAAGTTGGCTTGAATTTTCAACCTATTTTCCGGCGAGCAAGAATAGGTCTTTTAAGCACAAGTACAAGGACACCAATTTTGAATGTCCTTGGGCGGACCAATTTGTCATGGGCTTGTACCATCTTTGCCTGGTAGAGCTCCAAATGTTGTTATGCTTCCAATCGTTTTCCCTCGAGACTCTCCAATTCTTCAAGCCTGAGTTTTGTGCTTTCTTCTGTTGTAATTTGGTTGACAACGATGACTCTGAGAGATGGTGTCTGGATTTCTAGCGGTAGCACGACCTCGGTCTCGTACACGAGCATATAAGGTGTACACTGAGTGGGAGTCCTGAAAGTCGCCCGGTAGGCCCATAAGGCTTCTAACAGTTTGTTATGCCAATCATTTTTATTTTCATCCAGTGTTTTCTTCAAAATCTATACCAGTGTCTTGTTGAACGCTTCAGCCAGACCATTTGCTCAGGGATAGTAAATTGTAGAGTATCTCCAATCTATCTCGTGTCTTCTGACGAAATTGTTAATCTTTGTGCTTTTAAAAGCTGTCCCATTGTCAGAGATTATTCTTCGCGGTAATTTGAAACGTTAGACGATTTGGCTTTTAAAAAATTGAAGGACGTGTTGTGTCGTAACCTCACGTAACGGTACTGCCTCTGCCCATTTGGAGAAGTAATCTATTGCGGCAAGTATGAATCTGTGTCCTTTCGAAGATGGAGGGTCTATTGGACCTATTATGTCTGTGCCCCAACACTCGAATGGCCACGAGGCAACAGTTAGGTGTAGCACATTCAGAGGCTGGTGTAAGACCACCCCATGCACTTGACATTGATGACATCTTCTGGCGATATCCACGCAATCGGACATCATTGCTGGCCAATAATATCCGAGTCTTTTAATCTTCATTTTCATTTTTGGTCCCGACTGGTGAGCGCCACACAATCCGGTATGTACTTATTTGATAATATTTTGTGCCTCGACTCTGCTCAAACACCGTAGCCACATTTGGTCGAACGATCTTCTGTAGAGAACATTTCCCACCAGGGCGTAAGACATGGCTCTTCTTGTGATGTGGTGCGCCTCAGAATTGTCCTCTGGCAGCTTTCGAGTATGCAAATATTCTATTAATGGCTTACGCCAATCTTCGTTGATGTCTGCAACTGTATTTACAGTTTCTTCTTTTGCAAGTTTGTGTAAAGTTTCGAAGTCGCTTCGAGACAAGTCTCGTCTTTCTTGCACCGTGACTTCGATGGAATCCTCCGGTGGACACGCCATTTCCTTAGCGAGTTTTGCTAAAGCGTCGACATGAGCATTATCTCCCCGAGGAATCCGATAGACGGTCACCCCAGGAATCTGCTCTAGAAGCTTCATCGCGTACAGATGGTATTCTATTAATCTTGGTTTTAGAATTCTGTATTATTCGGCGACTTGCTGGATGACAGGTTGAGAGTCACCATAAATGGCAATGTTTGTTATATCCATCGAAATTGTCAATTCCAATCCGGTGATTAAGGCTTCATATTCTGCTTCATTGTTGGTACATGGCTCCGTCAGGTGGTACGAAAACCTCAACATACCCTTATCTGGCGTGATAAAGAGCAAACCAATCCCTGCCTTGCCTGGTATAACTGTGCATGATCGCTTGTCTTTCCTAGCTGACGAAGCACCATCGAAGAACATTTCTCAGTGCTGCGTATTGGAAAATTCCATTTGTAGTATCTGCTCATCTGGTAACTCATCGTTGAGAGAGGACCCAGCTGGCAGTGGATGTGCAGCGAGAAAATCTGCTAAAATTTATCCCTTGATAGCACGGAGGGGCACAAAAGTTATATCAAATTCTAATAAGATCATGACCATCTCGCTAAACGTCCGGAGAGTGTTGGTCGGGTCATCAAATATTGCAATGGATTAACTTTCGAAATTAGGGTAATCTTATGAGAACACATGTAATGTCTAAGCTTTTAAGCGGCAAAAATTAGTGTCAGACAATGCTTTTCAATAGGTGGATACCTTATCTCCGCCGGTATTAGACGATGACTCAAGTAGTAGAGAGCATTTTCTTTTCCCTCCTCATTGACTTGGGCTAAGAGGGCTCCAAGAGAGTCATCCAAAGCCACGATATAAAGTATCAACGGTTTCCCTAGGATAGGGGCTGCCAAAACAGGAAGTGTCATTAAATATTGTTTAACGTCCTCAAAGGCCCGCTGGCATTTTTCTTCCCAAATAAATTTGGCGTCCTTTTTAATTAATGCCGAGAAAGGCTGAAACCTACCTGAGAGATTAGAAATAAAGTATCTCAGATATGCCAACTTCCCTTGAAAGGAACGTAACAGTTTCAAGGTTTTAGGGGGAGGCATTTCTAAGATAGCTTTAATCTTATCCGGGTCGATCTCGATTCCCCGATGACGGACAACGAATCCTAGAAATAACCCAGATGATCCGTCCATGAAGGAGAAAATTTCATGTGTTCAAGCGATATCCACCATCATTTCCGGTATAGGTAGTGGAAACTCGTCTTTTGGACATGCTTTGTTCAAATCTCTGAAGTCGACACAAACGCGAATCTGTCCATTTTTCTTTTTAACCGGTATAATATTGGCTAACCACGTGGGGTACTGCTCTTCTTTAACAAAGTTAGCGTCTATCAATTTCTTTACCTCGGCGATGACTTGTTGTTCTATCTCAAGGCGCATTCTCCTTAGAGCTTGTTTTATTGGGGTTTCGTCGTAGCATTTCGTCGTTCAATTTATTTACCCCAAGTTTATGGACTGCAAATTCTGCTGACAGTCTTGGCATTTCGTCGTAGCTCCATGCAAAGCAATCTTTGAATTCTGCTAATATTTTGACCAGTTCTGCAGATTCTTCGTTATCAAGTAGAGAACTTATAAATGTAGGTCGGGGTCATTCTTCAGTCCCGAGGTTAATCTCTTTCAATTCATCGATAGTGGATTTAATTTCATCCTTAAATTTTGGCATATTATCTTATATTAGTTGATCAACAGAGTCATCCTCTATATCGAGAAAATCTTTTTCTGACTCAATAGTAACAATCATGCAAAATTCAGAATCATCGACTGGTCCCACTGTACCAAATCCGAGACCTTCTTTTGAATTTGGAGTTCTACTTTTAGTATTCCACAATTTTTCAAAGAGTTGAAATTTATCTTTTGGCATTTGTTTTGGTAAATGTCCCCATTGAATTAACTTTTGAACACAAGGCGAGATGTAACCAAAAGGCAATTCCATTAATTCATTAGAATCAACATCCAAATTTACTTGTTTTTCAAGCTTAGTAGAGGTAGAAGTGCGGTAAAATTTGATCGGCTTTGAACCAACATTACAGACTTCCTTGACCTCTAAACTCTCAACCTTTTGAGGGAGAATCGGAGTAAGGGTCATAGTATTCACATAGTGGTTTATCCGATCATACATTGTCTCATATTCATTCCTCTCTGTATCTTCTAGGGATATCTCGTACTGAGGTTTCTTCTGCTTTTTGATCATTACCTCATCTTCAGAACTGTCTTCATCACCAATGTTGATATTTGGCCTAGTCCGTTCAACAATTAAATTAATCTTTTCTTATTCGCGTCCCCAGCCTCGACCTCGGGTGCGTGAACTAGAAGAACCTCCACCAACTCGTTGTAAGGGAGTGGTAGAAGTTTGTTGAAGCAGAGTTGTATGACCCCCTTTTTGTGATCCTTCTGAATCTTTATCTTTGTTTGTCAAAATTTCGCACGAGAAGACAGTCTTGTTTGGAGGCGTGTAGTAGGCAGCATCTTCATGGATACCAACTTCATGCACTGAAAATGGTTGTAGATCTCCCTTGATGCAATTTTCTTGACCATCTTTGCGGTATTTAATGCACTGGTGTAGGGATGATGGAACCATATTATGCTCATGAATTCATGGTCGACCCAATAGAGCGTTAAAAGAGGTCTCTGCGTCGATGATATGAAATTTAACGGTTGTTACGAGTTCTCTGACCTTCATAAGTAATGAAATTGATCCAAGGGCTCTTTCTCCCTTTTGGTTGAATCCTCTTAACATCATTTTATCGGGGATGAGCTCCTGAACGTCGAAGTCCAAATATTCTAACGTCCGTAGACTCATCAAGTTAAGATATGCTCCAGGATCTAGTAAAACTCTGAATAACACAAATCTGCCAATGTTGACGGAGATGTAGAGTGGACGATTGTGGTTGGTGGTACCAAGCTGCAAGTCTTCATCCGTAAAGATTATCCTTGACTGTTCTCTCAACGAGCAAACCTCATCTGAGGATGTGGTAGCCAACTGAGCTAAGCAATTTTTTTGATCTAGCAAAGCTGTAACCAGAGATTCTCTCATCTCCTTTGACAGGATCAAAGATTCGTAGATGCTTTGTCAGGCAGACAACTTCCTAAGATGAGCTAGCACGTTGTAGTCTACTTGATATGATCCTCCGATTTTGTCTTGATTAGGTGGTTCTTCCACTGGCGGAGGTGGGGGTACCTCTTCTCGAGTCATTATATGTTTTCCTTTATGTGTTGGAGCTATTCTTGGTGGTAATACCTTTCCGCTCCTTAAGTTGACTTCTGTGATTTCTTCTTCTTAAGATATCATTGTTGAATCTTCCGATGTCTTTTCCTCTTCGTCGGAGAGATTTAAGTTGATGACGAGCGGTGCACCATGACGCTCAAGAGTTGGCTCTTTGTTATCGGTGTCGTCGTAAGCGATATCGTTGATGTCTTCTTTAGACTTGATAACAAGTTCATCGTACTCAAGTACGATTTGAGGATCATTTTGGGGATCGAGATCACAACTAGCTTGGCTATAATCGGTCATGTTATTACCAGAAATAGTCAAAACGTAGCCGAAATCACAACCATTATATTCATAAGACCCCGGAGGGACAAAAAGATAATCATACAAAGTCAAGGGTTCGAGGATTTTCTTCCCCAAATCCGAGACAATCAATCTAGTAGAGGCAGCCCCTATCCTACCCCCGTGCTATCAATCTTGGTAGTGGCGCTTTTCCTTTTCTTGTTCTTTGTCCTTGATGATGACGGATTTTCTGGCAAAATCTTCATCTCGGGCTCGGTATGCTGCAGACTCTCAATGGAGGCTTATTTTAATGCAGACAGTATCTTGTTCATTATCTTCTTGGATGATCTACTCCATAACTCATTCCATCCTTCTTCGATATTTGTAGAAGCTTGTTTTAATGAATCCTATATTTGATTGAGGACCCTCTTGAGTTCATCCCAAGTTTTACTCCATCCATCTATTCCGACATATGGATCAATTGGGGAGATTGAATCAGCTGAAATCATGTTTATGGAACCTTTTTCAGGTTCTCTCAAATACTCCTTTGGGATTGTCATATTCTCTTCCTTGAGGTTCTTCTTGAGCCAGTCTTTAAAGATGAAGCATTTGTCTATAGTGTGCCCAAGCAACCGGTGGTACGGGCAATAATTTGGTTCATTCTTCTTATCCACCTCTTCGGGTTTCTTTGGATCAGGTAGTTTGAATTCTGGTTTCTTCATCAAGCTTTTGAATATTTTAGGTACAGCTTCATCTTTGAAGGAGTAAACAACTTTCTGTCGCTCTAACAGGGATATTCTTTTACCCGTTGTTCGAGGTGATCCCTCCTGAGACGGCCGTTGGTTGGATTGACTGCTCTGTTTCTGAGAGTACTGTGACGAAGATTGATGATGATCTTTTGCATATATCTTTATCGACTGCTTTCCTTTGTCGACAGTTGCGGCTACCCCTGATTTCTTTTCGAACACTCTGGTCACCTTAGCCTTTTCATGTGGCTCCATGTGCTTCATTTCTTCTTGAAAATTGTTGGCTTTACTAAGTAGCTTCTTGAAGGATTTGATGGTGAGTCCCTTAAGCATGAAACCTACTGGCCCATGAATGCTTTTGAGTAGAATCTCAATCACTTGATGTTTCTATAGCTGGGGTTCACATTTCATGCTAAGGTTTCTCCACCTCAAAATATAGTCTGTCAAGGTTTCACTAGGCTTCTGCTTCTCCATCATGAGCTCTCTAATAGAAACATGATGTTGCACCCCAGCAAACCTTTTCACAAATAACTGCTCCAACTCAAAAAATGCTTTAACTGATTCGTTGGGTAAGTCAGCGTACCAGTCGAAAGCAATCCCTGACAAGCTGCTGACGAACTGCTGACAGAGTAGAGCTTCACTATTCCTTGTGTTGCCGCAATTGGCTCGAAAATGAGCTATGTGATGTCTGCGATTTGTAGTCCCATCAAATATCTTGAAGTTTGGGGTCACAATACCCTTGGAGAAAGGCACGGCATCAAACTCCTCTGGGTAAAGTCTACCCTTTAAAATTGATGCACCGCCCTTGGACTGGGCTAAGGCATCCGGTACTTGTTCAACCATTTGCTTGAACTCTTTTTCTAACATGACACTTGATGGGGAATCCTTATTTGGTTGTTCTTCTTTGTCTGTTGAAGTAGCCTCCCTTCTTTCATCTGCGATGTGTATGATTTTTGGCTGATTAATCTTTGGAGAAGCCAAACTTGGTGCTTGTGATTGGAGAAGCCAAACTTGGTGCTTGTGATTGCCCCTGAATAGTGGTCATGGCGATCATAGCTGCAGTCATCTCTTCTATTCTTTTCTCCAGTAGAACAACTTGCTCATCCCTTAGGAGGATAACCCTACGCAACTCATATACGACGTTCTCTTCAGTGTGAGGTTGAGGCTCGTGCGCAGATGTGGTAGCTCTGGTTTCGATCACATGGACATCCATGAAATCTTCCTCCAAGTAATCCTTGTAATCTAAATTCTCATTGTCACTATTGACGGAAACTCCGTGTTCTTGAGCTAACTCAGAAATCTCGATCTTGAGTTTCTCAACTTTTTCCTCAATTATCAATTCCTTGATTGCTTTAAGATCTACAAAACCTTGATGGAAATCCTCAACTTGTTCCTCCATCTCGTTGGCTATTGTCGCGACGATGTCAGATATTTCAGGCACTGATTTTACTTCCTGTCTTGCAGGCTCTCTGAACTGTATCGGTGCAGCGACCTTGGGTACCCATACCCTCTTCTCCTTTGACGATGATGTCTCCGGGGGGGACGTCTTAGTAGAGACATCGGTATGTCGAGGGAAGGTATGCTCCCTGTGGTGTAGACCAGCTATAGTCTCAGGTAATTGTCTTGTTTTTCTTTCCATGATTGCAGGAATAACGGGTAAACTTCTCAGACCCAGTCTTGACTTAATCGGTCGGCGACCTGCATTCTTGGTGGTGGTATGATCAGTGGTGACCATAGCAGTATCGACTCGGTTTCCCAAACGGAGCCAGACGGGAACACGGGTAGGTGACTTTATAGTCGATCTATGAGATTTTCTAGCGAACTTAATATCCTTCAAAATTTCATTCTTCATATGAGGGGAAATTGCATGTCCCACTCGTTTAAGTAATTCACTAATAGAACATCCTTCTTTAAAAGCAAGACTTCTGAAGATTGCACTAACTCAGGTGATGGGGCTGAATTTCTTTCCCTTCCCACCATGTCCATGAGGTGGTGGTAATGCGACAGTAATCTTCCGGATACTCTCATATCCATCAGTATCTGTCAGAGGATGGAATACACTCCCTCGTAGGAGTGGGTAAATTTCCGATAATACCTCTTCAACTTGAAGAGGCTCCTCCTCATCAGGTGTGTTCTCAGGAGTCTGGGCTTTGATGGCCCTCTGAATTCTCCTATTGCGGTTCCTCCTTTGAGTACGGGTTAGTGGTATAGCCCTTGAGCTTGACTCGATCTCAAACACGGGTGGAGGAACAGTTAATCCTTCAGTCGAATCTTCAACGACCATCACTTCTTTTCCCTTAGCAGTAGCAGAGATAGTAGGCTTGATGACGGCAGCTTTAGCCTTCTTGTAGGGGGGAAGTCCTGAAGGTAGCTCAAATTGAATTCCGCAGACGGCTCTTGAACTTCCGGGACAACGATCTTCATTACCACGAACGGGGCTTTCCTGAGGATAACCTCGAGGTCTTCAAATCCAGCTCTAAACTTGATGGTGGGAACGATGTTACGGGCGTTGCGGTCCGTTGGCAGGTTACAGGAAAAGGTCAGGGTTGGGTAAGCCATCGCAGCGGGCTTTAAAACAAAAAGTTTTAGGGTTAGCTATATGGCCAAAACCTCGTAATTTTTAGTGCGAGCACTGAAAATAAAGGTTAATATGTAGACCGAGCGGGTTTTAATTTAAAGGTAATTTTAACATCTTTGTTCAAAAAGGTGTAAAATTTAATTAACATTTCAAAGTGTACGCAGCACAACACGATTTGGTTTAATTTGTGAAATAGAAAACCAAATGTGGAAAGGAGTTGTGAAAAATTATAGGACCCAGTGCGGGACCCAATTCGTGGCAGAAAATGCCCAGGTGGAATTAGTCCACCGACACGCCTATTGGGGGTTCGACCCCACATGAAAATTTAAAGAGTCCTTAATGGCCTTCTGAACCCCTCTGTTCAAAGATGGTTGAACAGCTAGTCCTGAAGTCCAAAGAGTTAGCTGTACTTTCCCAAGATAGAAATGGGTAAAGTATGCCAACGAAAGAAGGGTAATTTGGTCCAAGAGGGACATGGACATATTACCGATGTGTAAAGATAATATTTCTTGATTTGTATGGAGAGAAAAGCTTTTCCCCAGCGGAGTCGCCAGAAGTTGTCGGCAATATTTCGGGTTGGTTTGTGGGGAGTGCCCGTAAGAAGCTGTCGGCATTATTTCGGGTTGGTTTGTGGGGAGTGCCCGTAAGAAGCTGTCGGTCGCTGGAATCGTAATCCCATCACCCGCTTCGGAAGGACATTGAAGTATGAAATCAAACTGACCCCATATTTTTTTATAGTTTAAAATGAAAGAGCACTGTACCTCAAATCCTGTGTCTATCCCGAAAGATAAACAAAAGAATTGAGGATGAGGATCGATCAAATAAACTAAGTATGACGTCTGTTTGGTCTGTGAAACCTTTATATTTGCCGACAAGTTCCCCTATTTAATATAAAGGATTAAATAGGGTTTATATTAAGCTGGGTTCGAACATGCTTCCTACAAGGGCAAGCTCCTATAGTTAATTACATCTTAAATAACCAAAGTCACTTAAGAAAACTCTCAATAAAAATCAAGAAAAATTATCTTCAAGGAATTTCAAAGGGTGTGACTCTTCAACGAAATCGGATGTAGAGGTGTGAAAGGGGATTGGTTCAAATTTGGAACATTTTATTGTAGAATCCAAAGGAAGAAGAATTAGGGGATGTCATGGATCCAGAGGAGAACCTCAGTGACTTCCCAAGCTATCCTAATGTTTGGCTTCAGTTTTGAGGAGAAATATTTAGGTGTTTCATCATGTCAATTTTATTAATTAGGGCTTACATTTGTGTGAAATGATCACATAAATAGCCTGAAAGATGTGAGGATTTAGGTCGTGACAAACGACAACCTCGGAATCCTAAGACGAATTAGGGCTTATATTGTATAGCAGGGCTATGCAAAGGCCTAAAGATAAGATGAGGATTTACGTTGCATAAGCAAGTGACCTCGAAGTCCTATGGCTTTGTTGTTTAAGTCTAAGGAAAGAGGATTGGTTTAGCTGGTGAAGATAGGTTTTGCTGTTGAAGATGACCGTACTGCCCACCATGCTAGCTCCAAGCTCCTTGCCGCGACAAGTTTGAGTTTTCTAGTGTGTTGAGTTATAATGTCAAATCAAGTGGCCCTATGGTTGAAGTCCTTTAAATTTTATGAGGGCATATTAAAGTTGATTAGAGCGACACCGGTTAGGATCCTACGGTTCCCTCTTTCCTGCACCACTATTTTTTATTGGATTCACTTAGTTCAAATGAACTTACTAAACCCAACTTAATGAGTTCCATAATTTCATTTAAACTGTGGGAAGCCTCGTTAGCAACCGTACGTTACCTCCTCCGAGGAATTCTCGGTCATCCGATAGAGACATCTTAATTTAGTTGAAGTTGTGGTTTTGTGTGATGTTTGTGATTAAATTTTGAGTTGTTTTATATTTTGAATGTTGTGGCGGTGAGTTTTATCTTGGTT
>NEWO01000218.1:497597-535574 GCA_003013225.1 Phalaenopsis aphrodite
AGGAGAAAATGTGATTTTTCAAAATTTAATTTAATTTATATAATTATTTTAATGCAAAAATATGATTTTTCAAAGAAAATTCCTAACTTGACCAAGGTAAATTATAATCCCTTGAAATTTTTACTGGAGGTAGACCTAGACTAGAGGAGCCTTTTGATCAAATTTCAGTTTTCCTTGAATTCTCTGTGATTTATTAGAATTATTTTAAATTCTGGGTTATTTAATAAAAAAAAATATTTTAAGTGGTGAAAATTATGTTTTGTATTTTTAGAAAATCTCTCTAAGGTCAAAGAAATCAGAGGAGTAAATATTATATTTTTTTTATTTTTTTCTTGATTTATTAGAATTATTTTAGTGAAAAATTCATTTTTAGCCTTTAAAGATTATTTTTAAGCTTTGAAAATGAATATCTTTATTTAGAAAATCAGGAAAAATATTCTAATTGTTCCTAAGTGATTAGAAAACAATTTAGAACATTTCCATGAGTTTTATTATTTTTATGATTTTTATGAATTTTTAATTACTTAAATATTTAGAATAGGCTAAAAATCAAGTTTTTATTTTAAATATCATTTTATTTTAAGAAAATACCCCTGATCACACAGAACTCAAAAAACTAAATCTCATAATTTTTTTAGTTATATTTTGATTTTTTAAAAAATTATTTCAATGTTAAGAGTGGTATTTATCTTTAAAAATCAATTTAAGTTATCAAATGAACTCAAAATATTTTGAAACTTTTATGATGAGTTCTTTGGATCATAAATCACAATGGGATTTAAAATCAAGTCATTTAAATGTTTGTATTTTTCAAAATTAATTATCTTAGTGATTTACTATTTAGAAAATTTAAGGATGTTTTAAATGACTTGTCCCATGAAATTATTTTCAAAGGTTTCTCTGGTCATGGTGGACCTTCTAAAATTTTCTTGGGATTTAACAACTAATATGCTAATTTTCATGATTATTTTAAGGAAATGATGTGAAATAACTTGAAAAATATGGGTCTTTATATTCTTTGACCTTAGAAAAATCATAGAATACTTCCCCTGATAGAGGCTACAACATGCAAAATTTCAAGCCAAGGTGATGTGTCAATATGCATGGAGAATCAAATGATTTCAAATAGTGTTTAATTAATTAAAAATATTTTATGCATCAAATGGACTTGAAAATTATTCCACGTTATTTTCCTCCGTTCACTAAGCAAGAGGGTATTTTTACTTTATTTTTGTGATTTTTCTACAAAAAGTTATGTATTTTTGAAGTTTTGGGAATTAAATAAATAAGAAAATAACCCTATTTTTCTATTTAAATCGCGTGTGCCACCTCAACCTACGACGGCTCCAAAAGCTTGTGTGGCACGCTCTGGTTGGACGATGTCGTCCACGTAGCTTGCTGACTCGGCCCGCCGTTTATGTCCCGAAGGGCTGTCCGACTTGATCTCCCCCATCCATTTAATACACACTCGATCGGACGGCTCCCCGTCATCATCCCCGATAGAATGATCCCGTGCTCGTCCACACTAAAACCTTAAGATCTCGATCTAAACTCAACCAAATCACTTCCGGTTTGATCTTATGGACTCGTCTAAGTGAGACGAACACATCCATATGGTTAAGATGCCATGCAATCAAGCTTAAGTAAATGGAGAATAAAAATAAGCTTGGGAGAAGGAGAAGTTTTATACTTTTTCTCTGAGAAGGGAGGCTTCAATCAAAGGTGCTCGGCACGTTCGTTGGGGTCCAAGGAGACTAGAGATTGAGTCCCTTGTCTTGGTGTAAGGTCTAGGTATGAATTCGACCAAGCTCGATTTCAGGTGTTGGTCTAGAGCTATGGTAGAGGCTTTGTGGAAGGGGGATTTGATGGGGCTTTGGCTTCTTTCACTATTATGAAGGTGTGAAGTTTGGTAGAGTGTGAAGGTGTATTGGGTTTTGTCCTGGTTTTCGGCAAGGTTTCAAGCTCAAAATTGAGCTTCGGCAATAGGAATGGGCGAGGGAAAATGGTTGGAATGCACTGAGGGAATCTTAGGGAAGCTCTGTATGAAGTTTGGGGAGGCCTCTCTAAGGGAATTTCAGCACTTAGTTTAACGACAATGGAGGCGGCCCTTTATAAAAGTGGTGTATGGCGGCTGTCATGGCCAATTAAGGGGTGTAATGTGATGCTTAAGTGGAGGGAAGAGGAGCTCCATAGTTTGATTTGGATGAGATGGCCTTTAGGTTTGATTTGGGTGAGGTGCCATGGGGGTGGCTCTCGATTTTGGGCTTTTTCGGCCACTAGGCTGGCCGACCGGCTAGGGGGAGGTGGCTAGGAGCTCAGTGAACCCAGAGGAATCCATCACAACAATTTAATGCAAATGTGCTTGGATTTGGCAAAGATATCTTAAGCATGTGCATTTTTGGAAATAAGATCCCTTAATTTTGGGGACCTTTGGTCCATGGCTTGATTTAGGTGGTTTCATGGTGTTTTGACTGGTCACTAAGTCCAACTAATGGCTGTGGTGGGGTAAATTTGATGGCTTTAGGGTGGTTAGGTCACATTTAGTGTATGGGTCCAAGTGGGTGCAAATGACCAAAACTTGGGTTTGGGCTAGGTTAGCCATGTCAATTGGCCCAAATAATTATTGCATTTGGTGTAGATTATCATAAGGACCAACTTTGGTGAAGGATGGAAATGTTTTTGAGTTCAATTGAAGGGTGGTCAATTTGAAGGAGTTTTGAACTTTAATCAATTTGGTCATGTTGGGCTAGGCTTGGGTCTAGCTTAGGTTAGTCTTGTGCTAAGTCCAAATTGATTATTTTAAATGTTCAATAGGGACCTCATGAAGAGTTCTCAACATGAATTGGATGCCAATTTGGAGGTTAAGGTAATCAATTGGGTGAAATTTAGGGACTAAATTTGGGAATTTTAGATTTAGGCCAAAATCAAATGAATTTGAGGCTTCACCAATGCCAATTGATGGTTTATTTTGATGTATGGGAATGTAATAAATATTTTTCAACATTAATTGAGGCCAATTGACTAGACTATGGGTTCAATTTGGTGAGATTAAGTCATATGGTCAAAATTGGGGTTTTGACCCAAATCAAAATTGGGCTCAAATTATGGACCAATTAAGCTTGGATTTGGTTTATTTTGGTCATATCAAAAGTGAATTTGAGTTTAGGATTGGAATTGGGGTCAATTGAGATCAAATTGCTGGACATTTGAGTTGGATTTGGGAAAATTTGGGTCTTTAAAGGGCAATTTGGGGATGTTGGTTAAAGATGGTCAATTTGGCCAAACTGGATCATGGGGTAATTGAAAGAAATGAAATTAGGAATATTTGGAATTCATTGAGATTTTCTGGGAATTTTTGGAATTTTGGGTCAAAGAGGGGTATTTTGGTAATTTGGGGGTGTTTTAGGGGTAAAAGGCCATGATGGGTATTCTGGTAGAGTTGAGGTACCAATCATCACCAATAAGCCATGGACCAAAGGAAACCCCATTTTGGGTCCTCTACATAGTGGTCTTAGTTAAACCATGGCCCTAGGGCTAGTAGGTTTAGGGGACCATCTACATGAGTAACCCAAAAGATTAAGGGATCTAGGCTAGAAATTTGAGTTCAGGGTTGTGAGTGATTATGAGTGTAGATGAGTGTAGATGAGTGTAGATGAGTGCCTTAGCTTCACACCAACACCCAGGGTCAACCCTAAGGTCCAGCAATCCTAAAGGTGACTCATCCTGAGTTTCCCCCACAATACCCCACCTACTAAGTGTTTAGAAGTTAGGACCTATATGTGGAACTTCAAGTTGAGTGGAGAAGAGTTTAGAATTTCTAATGGTGAGGGTTCCATGTCTAGTTTTCTAGGAATAGTCAACAGGAAAAGTCCTATGGCTAGATCCTAGGCTACTAAAGAAGAAAAATTAAACCTCAACAAAAAATGAGGTCAACACAACCCTTCACCAAAAATTTTCATAACAATCATCTACACTATTTTGATCAATCAATTGGGTCAATTGACATGGCTAACCTAGCCCTGACCCAAGTTTTTGTCATTTGCACTCACTTGAACCCTTTCACCAAAAATTAACTCAACCATGTCTAAGCCACCAAAATAATGATTTCATAACCACCAAAACCTTCCTAAAGACCAGACTAAAGCCTCCTAAAATCACCATGACAAGCTATGGACCAATGGATCCCCAAATTAAGGGATTTTACCCATTTTTGGACCTAACTTGAAATATCTCCAACATCATCACTTACCCTTGGGAGATAATCATCATTAGCCACCCCTGACTTCCCTGAGTCGAGAGGTGACCAATGTCTGGCTGGCCAGCCACCTTGGTGGCTGTAAAATGGCTAAAACCATGGCCAAGACAAAGGATTCTCACCCAATTCAAACCCAAAGGCCAAATCATCCCAGCTGCTCATTGGAGCTTCTCTGCCCTCCACATAAGCAACCAAATGCACCCCTCAAATGGCACTGGTAGACAGCCTAGGCCATTTTATTTAAACTCCCCCTCCATGGAAAAAAAGGAGAGAGCTTGAAATTCCTTGGAGAGACTCTGTAAAACTTCTTCAAGAGCTTCCTGGAGACCTCTTGAGCTTAACCAAACCTTCCCTAGCCACTCAAAGTCATTGCTCGAGTTCAATTTTGGAGCTCAATTTCAAGGCCGAAACAAGACATCCTCCAAACCTCTATCAAATTCAAATTAATTGCACCCACACCATCCCAACTTCAAGAGAAGAAGATCCCCCACAAAAGCCTTATCATCCTGCCACCCTAAGGTGGACTTCGAGCAAACCACCAAATCGGCCTTGGTCAAATTTGGGTCTAGGCATTTCACCATGACCAGAGGCTCCATCCTTAGGCTCCTGGGACCCACACAAAGCTTCTACAAGCAACTAATCGAGGCTACCCCTCTTTGACCAAGGTATTCAAAGTTAACCCTAAACCAAGCTTCTTTTAATTATTCATGAATATAAAGTCAATTTAAGGGTTCATTAAATGTATGGATGTGTTCTATTAGTCAATACGAGCATTTTAAAAAAACATTTCACTCAATTTCATTTAGAATCAAGTGAGATATTAGCATTTTAAAATGGACAATTTTCGGGTCCAGTTCATTTGGGACAATGACCCGTGACCGTCGAATCGAGCGTGTATTGATCGGGTTGCCCTGAACGTGTCGGACGGAACACTGTTCGATAGGGGCAGGAATAAGCTTGCTGGCAGCGCCAATCAGGCAGCGACACATGGCATGTTCAACCCGTACAAGGTTCACATGGATAAGTAAAAAAATAAAGGCTTTTTCTTATTTATTTAATCCCCAAAACTCCAAAAATACATAACTTTGTGTAGAAAAATCACAAAAATAAAATAAAAAAACCCACTTGCTCAATGAACAGAAGAGAACAATGTGGATTAAAATTTATGTCAATTTTTTGAATATTTTATTTTTAAAAAATTAATAAGTGTTAGGAGTATTTTAGCTCTCCATGCATGTAGGCTAATCACCATAGCTTGAATTTTTGGCATGTTGTAGCCTCCATTAATGGAAACACTTCTTGATTTTTCCAAAGTTAGAGAAGACCTCTAGACAAAGATCCATATTTTTCAAGTTTATGCACATTATTTTCTTAATTTAATCATATTAATTAGCATGTCGCTTAAAAAAATCTAAGAAACTTTTTGAAGGTTTAATATGACCATAGAACCTTTATGAAAATTTCATGAGTCAAGTCATTTAAAATGTACCTAATTTTCACAAACACTAGATCACTAAGATAATTAATTTTGGAAAATATAAACAACAAAATGACTTGATATTTGATCTCCACTATTTTATAAGATCCAGAAAACTCTCCATAAAAATTTCAAACCATTTTGAGTACATTTGATGTTCTAAGTTGATTTTCCAAGTTAAATATCTTTTTGGGCACTTAAATGATTTTTTAAAAATCAAAATATAACTCAAAAATTTATAAAAACTTATTTTTTGAGTTCTCTGTAATCAGGGATATTTTATAGAAAAAAAATGTCATTTAAAATAAAAACTTTATTTTTAGCCTATTTTTAAATATTTAAAATAATTAAAAATTCATAAAAATCACAAAAATAATAAAATTCATGGAAATGTTTAAATTATTTTCTAAGAACTTAAAAACAATTGGGATATTTTTCCTGATTCTCCAAATAAAGATATGTTATTTTGAAGCTTAAAATAATTTTTAAAGGCTAAAAAATGGATTTCCACTAAAATAATTCCAATAAATCAAAGGAAAAAAAAAAATATAAAACCTTCTCCTCTGAGTTATTTGACCTCAGGGAGATTTTTCAAAATGCAAAACTTAATTTTCCATAATTAAAAATAATTTAATAAATACTCCATAATTAAAAAAAATTGTAATAATTTATATAAAATTAAAAAAATCATGAAATTTGGTCGAAATGCTTCTCTAGTTTAAATTTACCTCCAGTAAAAATTTCAATGGATTAGGATTTACCTTGGTTAAGTTAGGAATTTTCTTTGAAAAATTATATTTTTGCATGAAAATAATTATATAAATTAAATTAAATTTTGAAAAATCATATTTTTCTCCTTTGATGTCTTAATTGACCCATTAATGAGGTAGGATAAAAATTTCAAAGTCATTTGAGTTGAATTTGACAAATTATGAAGTGTTAGAGCCTTAGGGGCAAATGTGTAATTTTAGAAAATTAGCCTTAATTAACATTTAGGCCTAATTTAAGGAGGGAAATTGGTAACCTTTGATCTTGATCAATTTATTTGATGTTTGAAATACAAGGGGTTGATTGGTAGAAACCAATCTCATTTTCCTCATTAAAAAGATAAGTTAGTAAATTTCTAAATTATTAAAATTTGGAAGTTTATTAAAATAAAATGAATCTAGGACTTAGGGGTATGACTTTTGAAGTCAATAATTAATTAATTTAATACCCCTATTTTGATTTTTAAAATAAAATTCCAATCATGAATCATGATCACCTAAAGCTTGATCTTTTCAAAGCTAATTAAGACACTCACCTAAGTCTTAAGGGCTTAGTAGTGACATAGGCTAAATCAAGTTTCATTTAAATGAGGATTAAAAAAACACTCAATTAAAATATCTTTCAAACATTACTAGCCCTATTAGGACTAAAAATTTGGCTAAGTGTTCCAACAACACCAACTTGCCTCTTTAAGGGTCTTCACCCACATAATTCTTAAATTGAATCACAAGTGATAATTAACATATTCTTAGGGATAATTGAGACATCAATGTTCACTGAGCATTAAGGGTATTTACAGGATGACTTATTACGCAACATAATAAGTTTAAAAGAACTCGAGATTTTTTACCAGGCAGCGAGAGAGTAGCATGGACCTACTTCTTTCTCTAGATTTGTTGGATGCCTCAGAGATCTACTCAACTTAATATGTTTTGCTTAACAAAATTATCCTTAATTAAAGTCCTAAGGACCCGTCAAGATATGACATAAGGTTAGGAAAACTACCAAAACCTTACTCTTTGCCTCTATATAAATTGCCCTGACATGCATTTTAAGTTTCGGGTGGTGGAACGAGAAGACTCGCTAGGTACACATTTACAATTTTCAGCATTGTCTTTCTTATACTTGTATGCTATACTTTTATGCTTACACAATTTGCATGTTAAACAATGATGTCACCCTACATGAAAACTAAAACTATCAAGATAGCCATAAAACCAAAACCAAAACCAAAGCCAAAACTAAAATCAACCAAGATAAAATTCACCCCCACAACATTCAAAATATAAGATAACTCAAAATTTAATCATAAACATCACACAAAACTACAATTACAACTAAATTAAGATGTCTCTATCAGATGATCGGGAATCCCTCGGAGGAGGTAACCTACGGTTGCTAACGAGACTTCCCACGGTCTAAATGAAATTATGGAACTCATTAAGTTGAGTTTAGTAAATTCATTTAGACTAAGTGAATCTAATAAAACATAGTGGTGCCAGAACGAGGGAACCGTAGGATCTTAACCGGAGTCGCTCTAATCAACTTTAATATTCCCTTATAAAATTTAAAGAACTTCAACCATAGGGCCACCTGATTTAACATCATAACTTGACACACTAGAGAACTCAAACTCATCCTGGCAAGGAGCTTGGAGCTAGCACGGTGGGCAGCACGGCCATCTTCAACAGCAAAACCTGTCTTCCCTAGCTAAACCAATCTTCATTCCTTAGACTTAAACAACAAAGCCATAGGACTTCAAGGTTGCTTGCTTATGCAACGTAAAGTCTCACCTTAACTTTAGGCCTTTGTATAGCGTTGCTATACAATATAAGCCCTAACTTGTCTTAGGATTCCGAGGTTGTCGTTTGTCATGACCTAAATCCTCACATCTTTCAAGCTATTTGTGTGATCCTTTCACACGAATGTAAGCCCTAACTAATAAAATTGGCAGGAAGAAAACTTAAATTTTTCTCCTCAAAACTGAAGCCAAACATTAAGATAGCTTGGGAAGTCACCGGGGTTCTCCTCTGGATCCATGACATCCCCTAGTTTTTCCTCCTTTAGACTCTACAGCAAAATGTTCCAAATTTTAACTAATCCACTTTCACACCTCTACGTCCGATCTCATTGAAAAGTCCTACCTTTTGAAACTCCTTGAAGATAATATTTCCTGATTTTTATCGAGAGTCTGCTTATGTGACTTTGATCATTTAAGATGTAATTAACTATAGGGGCTTGCCCTTATAGGAAGCATATTTGAACCCAGCTTAATATAAACCCTATTTAATTCTTTATATTAAATAGGGAAACTTATCTGTAAATATAAAGGTTTCATAAACCAAACAGATGTCATATACTCCTTAGTTTATTTGATCGAGCCTCATCCTCAAGTCTCATGTTTATTCTTCGGGATAAATACAGGATTTGAGGTACAACGCTCTTTCATTTAAACTATGAAAAATATGAGGTCAGTTTGATTTCATATTTTTCTAAAACTAAATATATATGTAAATTAAAACGTCCTTCCGAAGTGGGCGACAAGATTTCGATTCTGGTGACCGACAGCTTCTTACGTGCAACTCTCTCAACACAAAATAGCACCGACAAACATTCATCTGCCAGTGTTTGTCCCATCTGATTTATTTGTGGATATTTAATGGAGAGCTCACCTTGGGGGGTATGTTGATCCGTAAATTGCTGAGCTGTCTCAGCTTGCAGCACACCTTGATCATGGCGCTCCTCTAGGGCCAGATTACCCTCTTCTCTTGCAATAGGTGGTTCTAAAACACATTGGCTAGCATCTGCTACAACCAAATTTGTAGTATTTATGATCTGAAAAAGAAGTGTCTCAGCAGTAGTAGGAAGTAGTTGCAAAACAAGTTTGTTAGGAATAACCCGATGAGACAAATTTTCATTCATCTTTTATGGCAGATCTTCAGTTTCTTCTATATTTTCCTCCACTTGGGTGATTTTGTTAAGAACTGTAGAATCCAAATGCACGGGAAGGTTGGATCTCAGTTGTGGATGAAGTCTGAAACATCTAACAGGTGTGTGCCCAATCAATATACAACGATTACAGTAATAAGGTCTTTATTCTGTGACAATTGGCTACCAATACCCATATTGGGCAGTACCAAGCCATATTTCTTCCACATCAGGAAGAGTGATATACCTTTTAACCAGAATCCTTGCAACTGAAGGCCTACATAGAATGTCAGGCACAGGTGGCTCTACTAGGGTTTTGTCACCCGTTAGCGTTCTCCTCTTCCATGATCTCAGTCTCGTCTTTTGGGGTTGCTATTACAGCTGTCAAAATGGCTCGTTATTCACTAACAACTCATGTTCGGCTCATTAAGAAGCTCGTGTTCAGGTCGTTCACTAAGTTAATGAGCTGAGCTGAACAGAAATTTGTTCATTATTTTTTGACTAGTTTTGGCTCGAAATACTACTAATCGATTATATATATTTATATATATATATATATATGATGAGTAGTATTTTTAAAAAATTTAATTGACTACAAAGATTTATAATCAATTAAAGTATTAATTAATAAATAGAATAAAAATGATTAAATTAGATTCAAATGATGTTTTAATGAAAATAATAATTTTTAAATCTTGCCCCAATCTTTAACATCTTATGGCTTCATGATTAGGGTTGTTAAAACGACTCTTTGTTCGTGAAAGGCTCGTGTTCGGCTCGCTACGAAAACGAGCCAAACATGAACACACTTTTTGAGCTCAAAATATAAATGAGCCAAACATGAGTTGAGCCTAGACTCGCTCATGTTCAGCTCGTTTACACCCCTAGTTACTATGGGATATTTGCTCCTCCCTTTGTTGGAGTGGCTGAGCGGAAATCGACTATAGTTGCCTCTTCGTACTCCAGTTTTTCCTCAATCCTTTCACAATGCTTTGATAGTTTTAGATGAGGCTTCTTTTGTTAAAAAGGTTGGTAAGAGAAACAGTAAACATGTTTTATTTCTTTCTGATGTGGAAAGTGCCTGCTTAGCTTCTTCTTGTCGACTGACTTTAGTGGCCAAGTTCTTGTATGGTCATCCTTATCTTGAGCTAATGTTTTAGGATTTTGAGAATCTGAAGCTGAAAGGGGAATGGAAAATTGTGTTGTTTGATGGTCATCATATTTTAATTCAAGTCTCTAATGAAGATGACTATACTTGGATTTTTGCTAGGAAAGTTTTGAGAATTGACAATAGAGTGATGAAGATCCTTAAGTGTTCTATTGATTTTGATCCTAAAGCAGAGCCTCTAATTATTCCTGTTTGAATTAAATTTCTAGGATTAAAGCTACACCTCTATAATCACTAGGTCCTTTTCTTATTGGCTACCATCTTTGGGAGACCCCTTAAGATGGAACCCCTACCTTTTCTATCACTAGACTTGCTATAGCTAGGGTTCTATTAGAATGAGATATTACTCAATCTTTTACTGAAGAAATTTGGATAGGTTCTTCCCATAATGAGTATTGGCATAAAGTTGTTTTAGAGCAATATCCTCTATATTATTCTTATTGTAGAATGTTTGGTCACTTTGATTCTCAATGTTATCACCTACATCCGGAATTGAAAGTAAGTGATACTAAAAGGGATGATATTTTTTATTCCAAGGGTGCCAATGCTTCCCCTCCAATGAGATGGTGGATGCTGGTGGTGTTGATACTATTTGTGTGGTAGCTGATAATAGCAATGTCACTTATGACAATGCTATGGAAAATTGTAGAGATGATGGCCTGGTTGAGCCTGTGGCTATGTTTCAGGGGGAGTGAAGGGAGTAAAACAAATAAAAATGAACCACTTGCACTTCAAGGGGCTCTCTCCAACCTTGAGGAAGAATGGATGATTCAAAAAGCTAAAAGGAAAAAAAGAGTTAATGAGCTGCTGCACCTTAGTGAGGAAAACATAATTAATACAAAAGATGGTTACTATTCTGATGGATCTTCTCAGCATACCCTCACTAGAGGCTCTAGGAGAGGGAATTTGTTGCATCATGTTTAACAACCTTGTTTGGAATAGTAGGGGATTGGCAGACCCTCTCTCCCTTAATAGATTATAATTTTTATGCAAGGTTCATAAGTTTCAAATTTTTGCAGCTTTGGAACATGTAGTAACTGCTAATATTGATAAGGTTCTTAGGAAATTTAAACAAGTTCACTTTTATAGGAATTCTACAAATAAAATTTGGTTATCTTGAAAGAAGAATGTTACTTTAAACTTGACTACTGACAATCCATAATTTTTGCAGACTTATTTTGAAAAAGAGAATTTCAAGGGCTCGGATACTTTTGTATATGCAAATACTTTACCTCATGCAAGATTAGACATATGGGAAAAAAAAATATTACTTTGGGTGGTCTTACTTAGGACAATTAGTTTGTTAGGGAAAATTTTAACATGATTATGAACCATTCAAAAGAAAGTGGAAGTAGAGTGGTTGATCCTTACCTCATTGCAATGTTTTGTGATATGGCTTTGGAGGCAAATCTCTTTGATTTAGGTTTTATTGGCCCTAAATTTACTTGGAGGAGGGGTAACTTAAGAGAATGATTGGATAGATTCTATGTTAATCAGGAATGTCTGAATACATATAATGTTCTGAAAGTTTATCATCTTAATGAAGCTTGCTCTGATCATAAACTTTTTTTCTTTCTATTGATTTCTTCACTAAATCATATGTTTATCATTTCAGATATCTTAACATTTCTTCTTCTCATCCTTCTTTTCTTGATACTGTTAAAGATGTTTGGAAGCCCTCTACCAATTGAGGAAGCCATTGGTTCATCCTTTGGAAATTGCACAAAAGAGTGACTTCTTTCTTAAGGAGATGGAACTGGGAATCCTTTAGTGATGTTCATAAGAAGGTGTTAGAAGCTGAGATGAAAGTAAAACAACCTGAAGCTAGAGACTCTGCTACTAATAACATTGTTGAAGAACTTACAGTTGCACATAAATCACTTCTTTTTTTCTATCAAGCAAGAAGAGGACTTTCTCCGACAAAAAATATAATGTTACTCACTTTTCTAAGGGTGACAGGAAATCTTAAGAATTTTCATGCTACAATTAAGCATAGAAGGAACATAAATACTATCCTAAGAGTGAAAGATGACAATGGGGGTGGATTTTTGAGCTTAAGGATATTTTAGATAATGCTTTAGATTTTTTCTTTAAACTCTTTGGTACTGATGTGCAGATATCTAGCATAGAGGATGTGTTATTCAATGATAACAAAGGGTTTATGGAAGGTCTCAATCTATGTTATGTCACTTTGGAAGAAGAAATCCTTCGGGCTCTTAAAGATGTCAATTGTAATAAAGTTGTTGGCCTAGATAGTTTCATAGATGATTTTTATATGAAAAGTTGGGATATCATCAAGGAAGAGGTAATTAAAGCTATTTAAAATTTCTTACTTGGGGAGGATCCTGGTAGTTATTTTATGTCTTCTACCATTAGGCTTGTTCATAAAAGTAATGAAAAACCCACTTAGGACAAATTCGGACCAATTTGTTTAGCTTCGATTATTTCAAAAATTATAAATAAAATTTTAGTGAAATGGTTACAAACCATCTTCCTCACATTATATCTCCTCATCATTCCACTTTCATCAAAGGTAGAGATATCACTGACAATATACTCTTAGCCCAAGAAATTGTTGAAGATAATGATAAAAAATTCAAAGGGGGGAATATAACTGTGAAATTGGATATTAAAAAGACCTATGACAATGCTAGTTGGGATTTCATTATTAATGTTCTGAAAGCTAAAGGTTTCAATACTTCTTTCTACTTAATTATAAGAAGACAGTTAGAATGTGACAATTAAAGTATCTTGATTAATGTCCCTTTTTTTAGTTTCTTCTCTACTAAGAGGGGTAATAAACAGGGTGATTCATTGTCCTATACTATATTTATTCTGGCATTTGACTACTTTTCCAGGTTATTTAACAAGGTAACTACTAATCAAAAAATTGCTTATTCTCACAAAGCTAAAAGGATAGTTAGCAATCTAGCTTATGCTGATGATGCAATTGTCTTTTCTAATACTAATCATTTCTTTGCTCTATGACACTCTGGGAAAATTGCAAAAGGTCTCTGGTTTGGAATTTAATAAGAAGAACTGTTGCAATATCTTGGGGAAGAATGTGAAGAAATATATGACTAGGTGGATTAATGATTTTACTGGTTGTGTAGTCTCTTCTCTCTTTATCAAATACTCGGTGTTCATCTCCCGAGAGGTAGAATGAAACAATCACATATGGATTTTGTGGTTAAGAAAGTGAAAAATAAAATTCTAGATTGGAGGAATAATTTTTTTTTCACTTGGTGACATAATCAATTTGATAAGAAGTGTGCTAAACTCTTTACCTCTTTATGATCTGCAAGTTCTCAACTCAAAAGCTAGCACTCATGTTATACTTGAAAAATGCTTTAACAAATGTCTTTGGGCAGGAAACTCTTCTAGTAGGATTTGGGCTACTGGAAAAAGGTATGTATGCCTTTGTTTTCTAGTGGTTTAGGCCTTAAAGAGCTCCATCATACTGCTAATATCAACTTCATTAAGCTATGGTTCAAATTTATAAGAGGGGGCTCTTTATGGTTTGATTTCATGATGGAAAAGTACTGTTCTTTCTCTTATCCAGCTTCTATGTCTTGGAAATCTGGGGATTCTAAAATCTGGAAGGCTCTGATTATGGTAAGGGCCAGTGCTACTAAATATGTTTATTGGGACATTGGGAAAGGAAAAGTGTCCTTTTGAAAGGACCATTGGACTGATTTTGCACTCAATGGCTTGGCTGGTTGGGAGCACATGAGTTGGCATTGGTTTCTGATTTTTAAAAAGAGGGGTCTTGGGATTTAAACCTCTTTAGGGAGGTGGTGGGCCAAATTTTTGATGTTATAGCCAAGATCCCAATAAACTCTGATAAACAAGACTCTTTCTTAATCAAACTTCCAAATCAGATGTCTCTTAGTAAATCTCTTTATGCTGATTTATACCACTTTGATAAAGTGGCTTGGTGACTCAACTTGTGGGGCAAAGTTTTATCCACTTTTATCAGCTTTTTTTTGTGGACACATTATCATAAGCTTCTGCCTTATGATGGTATTCTGAAAGTAAAAGGGCTAAGAGGTTTTTCACAGTGATATCTGTGTAGGAAGGAGGAAACATTAAATCACTTATATTTCAAATGTTCTGTCTCTATGCATGTTAGGGTTTTTTTTGGGATTTTTTCCATAGGAAAATTCCTTCCCTTGGAGCAATGTGGTGGAATTCTCTTCTTATTGGGCTTATGGGGTCAATAAGAAACATAATTTGGCATATTTCCCATATATAGTTATGTGGTTTGTATGGATGGCTAGGAATTCTTGCAAACTTAAGGGGGTTAAACCTCTTGTAGTCATTGCCAATATTCCAGCCTACTTACCTAATATTATTTGCTCAAGATTTCCTTCTTGAAGGAACTCCCTTTTCTAATGCTGAAGTCCTTGCCCTTAAATTGGTTAAATGTCGCTGGATGGATCAAGGTCAATGCAGACGGTAGCTAGAGTTTTTTTGGGGCTAGTGATGGAGGGATTTTTAGGGATATGCAGGGGGTCTGCATATTTTTTTACTTCTCCCCTGTTGTGGCCGATTCTCTTCTTGAGGCTGAAGGTTAGACTATATTACTAGCTTTACTCTGTGTGGCTAGAGCAGGATGGAATAATATTATTGTGGAGGATGATTCTCTTTCTTTATTGGATTATATTTTGCTTAAAATCCAATCACCTTGGAATATACTATAAGTTTTAAACAGGATTTGGGATCAAATAACAAGGCTAAAATTCAAAGATGGAAAGGGGTTTTTTATTTAGAGAAGCCAACCAGCTTGCCAACTGGTTAGCTAGACGGGGTGTTTCCCATTTCACAGTGGTAATCTCTCCCCCTTAGACCTTAAAAGGTTAATTGGAAGTGACTTATTAGATTTGTCTTACATCAGGCTAGTATAGGGCTGGTCACAGCTAAAAAAATTTTCCCTGGTATTTGATTTTTGGTTTCCTGTTGTTTCTCTTCACAGTTGTTGAACGTTAATCTCCTTCATTAGGTTTTTTTACTCTCCTGTTGGTTTATTTGCTCTACCTAGTTTCTGGTTTATTTTGGGTTGTTTGGCTGGATTATTATTAAAGGGTATTGTTGATGCCATTTCTTTTATAGCTTTTGGGACATGCTCTTTTGCTGGTGCCCCTCCACCATCTCATCTTAAAAGATTTTCTGAACTCTTGGATGTTTTCTGGACATTATGCACTATGGTCTTTTGCTGGAATTGCTTCTATCCTTTTATGGGCTTTTACCTGGTTACAGTGTGCTTATCTGTTCTTCTTTAAGAAGATTGGGTTGTGCTGTTTCATTCAGCTCCTATGTTATTGTTTGGTTCTGTTCGGGCAGCCCCTGTATTGTGCTTTTGCCTATTTACATCTTGCTTACCTGCTGCTTTTTTGGAAGCTCGGCTCGTGTTGATTCATTCAACCCCTATGTTACTGGCTGGATCTTATTGAATGGTTGGGGTTTCTGCCCAACAAAGCTCCTTTTGGTTTTCTCTATTCTGGTGGCTGCCCCTGTGCTGGCTTTTGTTGCTCTATACCATTGGATGGTTTTCTTTCCTTTGATTATATTGGATGGATTTTTCTTACTGATTCTAATCACCCTTCTGGAGCTATGTTTTTTATGTGCAAAAAGCTGATATTTGACAGTAATTGGCTTCCCATATTACATCGAAATAATTTAAAAAAGAAGATTTATATACATACACTTAATTATCTAACAACTAATTTTTAGTTTTTACATATATACCAACTTAGTTATGCTGAAAGGTATACTTCAGTTGTACAAATGCAAGAAAAAAATGCTGATACTGGCTAGGTAATATGCATCCTAGGCCATTGACTGAAAAATAAAAAAGCTTCTTGATTGACACAGTTAATACAGGAATGATTCATAACACCCATGCCTGCACAGGAAGAATTTAAGCAATAATTAAACAGAAGATATTGAAGTGATTAATTCTGGAAAAATTACAGTAGTTATGTGGCTAGTCATGATAGAAGGAATTAATTGGAGCACCAATTATTTTTAGGCGTTGATGACCCGAGAAAAGAGAAGCAAAAACTGGCTGAATAAATACTCAAAACAAGGAAAAACAAAAATACAAGTAGCTGTTTTAAAAGTTCTCTTCAGCTGCATAATATAACACTCGCCAAATCTTATTTGCGAAAAAATAAACTCGAGATTCCTTAATGATGTTCATCATCATCACCATGTCCATCTGGAGGTCCCCCTGGGCCAATTACCTCTAACTGAAATGAATTAAGAGAAGAACAGAAATGGACATTAATTAGGAACTCACTCAATAATTGTCATGTACAAATCCCATAACTCTCATGTATTTAGATATCTAAGACCAAAATCCATGAATGAAAAAATTCGTAGTAGTGATATTTTTGATGCCAAATGAAGGATTTGAGTGTTCTAAATGTAAAAATCGGAGTTTAGATGATAGATATGTAAATACATAAGAATTGTGGGGTATGTATGCTAATGCCCCACTGAAAGTTACTGGTATTAAAGATTAAAATAAATTTCACTGAGAACCATGCCGTCTGACTTACCACAAAATATTGAGAGCATACAGGGCATTCATGCGGCTTGCCCTTCTCCAACCAAAACCACACAACATCATGCTCATCCTCTGAAAGCAACAACAAGGAAAAAAAATGATAATAATAATCACTAGAATTTCATAATGAAATCCCACTCACTCTGATTTTCCGGGTGAAGCGAAAAAATTTCAATTTTTGTAGCAGTAAATACAATATATATGCAAGCAAATATTTGATTAAAAATTTTCCTGAAAATGAGTTTTCTAGTTGGTACATTTGGCAAAGGAAGAAAAGTGAAAGCCCCATAAAAAATAGCACATCTACGTACCTCCTTCACCACCAGGGCAGCCAACTATCCTTTTGTCATAATATGATTGAATCACAGCAGGTGCTTCCTGGGCATAGATATCAATAGTCAAATGTTTCGCAGGCTTCAAAAAGAAAAGAAAAGAAAATAAATTTTTAAAGGGGCATTTACATGCATACTACCCAATTCCAATGTTTTTACATAAATAACACCTAAATTTTATTTTTTTTTTAATTTATACCACCCAAATCTTCAATATTAGATCAAAAATATCACTATTTTGACAAGTAGAACACACCCTTTTATGTATAGGTAAAGTGGCATATTTTGTTAAATTGAAGTCTAGGTGGTAGATATGTAAATACAAAGGAATATAGAAATTGAGTGGTATGTATGTAATCTCCCACTTTATAAATGTAATGTCCCAGCAACAGAAATTGGCATTAGTAACTGTTGAATCCTAAATTGTCTTTTCGCAAACACACCTCGAGAGTTAGATGAGAGAGAAAGAGAGAGTCGAGTGAGAGAGAAAGTTCTGATCTTCATTATGTTCTGACCACCAACTTATAGGGGTCACAAAATATAGTTGCATAAAAAAAGAAAGAACAGTTATTATAACTGCCCGAATAACTGAATCGACGTATCTGTCGAATGAAAATTACATTATAATACAAAGAAAATAAAAAGTCTGTCAATTGTCGGTACTTCGAGGTTCGACCATGCCAACCGTCCGTATACATTAGGTTTGCTTCCGCCGAGGGTTGCAGTCGGTTGATCAAAGTTGTCGGGTCACTCGGTCAGGGTCGCTCAGTTGATAATTAGTTGGTCGATGATCAGTCGCTTGGCAAGTCTACCTCGCTCTTTGGCACAAGACTTCAGTCTCCTGAAACTCCATCGTAGTCGCTCGATCCCTTTGATATTCATGTTGTCATTTTTGCCATATGCATATTAGTTCCCCGATTTCTCTATTCCTTGATGGTGACGACTACTATAAGAACAGAAAAATTTTTAAGTAATAAATGACACAGTATACGAGGAAATTAATTCAATAATTAATTATCCCTTGAATTTCGTGCCTGATGAGCCCCATATAAATAGGGCATGAAACCTCGTGTTGTATTCATCATTTATGGTTTCTGAAGTTCTTTGAGTGACGTCAAGGCTGACGGTTCAATCAAGAAGAACGTTGACGTTCTTCTAACTCTTGAAGGCTTTCGGCTTCCCGCGTCTACTACAGTCAAGAAGAGAAAAAAAAAATTGTTAAAAGAACAAGCAGTCGACAACCAAACCTGGTCGATCGATCAAGTCACTTCTTCATAACACCCTGGCAGTCAGGCACTGAAGAAATCTCTGAAGAAAGATGCTCGCCAGCCTGGTCCAAGCATCGGCGTGATAGTTGAGAAAAACCCGCAATCTGCCCCATCTATCGAAGGAATAGTGGGTCGCCAAGGGAGTTTGAAAGAAAAAGCTATTGTAGATTTTCCTCCACCCCCAGTACAGAAAAAGGATAGAAGTCTCCCGACACAAGGAACTGACAAATTCTCCATCACCCTCCCTGGATTAAACAAATATTTGGGTAGGTAAAATTTTTTCTGACCTTGGCACTTTAATAATTCCTTGACAATATTCTTAATGCAGATGAGTAGACCGCATAAAAAAATCATACTGATGGTGTGTACCGGTCGATAGACCCATTCAGCACTCCCAAAAAGAAAAATTAGAGAGCAAGCAGCTTTCATTGGGTTTGATGGAGCGTCGAATGAGGGATATGGTTGGCAATTCAGCGAAGGTGATCAAGGAGGTTGTTGATGTGCCCATGCAAGGGTTGTTGGCTCGTTGTACCATGTTGAAGGCAGTGGTTGTTGCGCTTCAATGTGAATTGAGTGATGTACGGGCGAAGTTAAGGCCCATTCGTGAGTCAAAAGTTTTGAATAAATTCCACCAAGGCATCGACTGAATGAAGCATACTAGGTTAGGCAGGGAGTTCGTCTTCCAGAGGATGCTTCAACAAGGGAATGCCTCGGCTAAAACGGCGAAGGCCCTTTTATTAAGTTTTTCCTTTGAAAACTATAATCATGTCATTTGTAATAAAATAATATTTAATTTAATGTGAAATGATGTTTGGTGTGGCACTTATCTTTTTGAGATGCATTGACTTCCGTGCCCACCCTATAAATAGAGCATGAGACTGTTACTTTTTTATTTTTTACATTTCACTGGTTTTCCGATTTTCTTTCTCAAATCTCTGCTCTGAAGTACTCTGCCATGCTCTTCGATACTGACCTCGCAATTGACTCATCCATTCTGACCGCGGCGGACGTTGAGGAAGTTGCAAAAATCATACGTCTTTTACAAGACTATTTTCTACAAAAAGTCTGAGAATCTGATTGGATGACGAGCAAATTCAACCCTGACTTGATTTTCTACAATGATTAGTTCAACTATGGATTGTGAGTGCTTCTTTGCTGCGAGTTGCGGGGATTTTTTATTGGCACGTAGTAATCCCGGTGTAGGTCCTCCCAAACTTAATCACTGTTATCATGACCTTAGTGGTCTTTTGCAGCCGGGAGGAAATTCCTTTGGCAACAGACCTGTTCAATCAGTTATACTCCTTCAAAGTCCACAAGGATGATTTCGCCATGTTCTCTGCCAGAAAGAAGCTCCAACTGCTTCAAGTTAGAATAAAGTGAAGGATTGGAAAAATCAATTTATGCTCGATTCCTGTGCCGGCAACTAAGGTTCCTCACCAAGTCGGCAAATACTTCAGCGGACAAAATCAAACCCTTGTCGAAGGAACTTTGTGTTGTGGGAGCAATGCTGGCTTGGCGTAAGCTGTCGATCCCTCAGTGAAGGACCAGATGACCCGGGATTTGTGGCTTGCTTCCCATGCTGTGGAACTGTCCCGAGCGAAAGCAGTCTCAGATAAGTTGGTTTTCAAGCAGCAGAAACTAAACTTCCAACCGTCCAAAGGTAATCTCATAGAAAGTCAGTCCCTTGATGGTGTTGCCCCTGGAACGGCCGACACCAGCGGTGCTAAATGTGTTACTTCCTCGTTTAAGACTAGGGCCATAGTTCAAAACACCGTAACTTGTGAAATTACTATTATTGCTCGATCTCATTCGGTTGATGCAGGGAAGAGTGAATGTAAGAAGTTTGCCTCTAATGAAGAAGCATCATAGGGAGTCGGGACAACAAGCACCTCATTGCTCCAAATCGACCAGTTCAAATCGACTCGCCCAAAATTGATCTGCAACCACTTGCTCCCCTTCCGTTTAAATTCACAGGCAACTGACTCAACTTTCATAGCTCTGTTTGAGAGAGCCAGAGCTAGCCGCCCTGACCGTGTATCCTTGTCTTGATCCACGTCTGAAGAAGTAGAGCCGTCTTCTGGCTAGGATTCCTCGTTGTCTCCCGAGGGACAAGCTCTCCGTCAATAAGGGAAAGAGCCGATGAAAGATTTGGACATCCTTCTTCCCCTTTCAGTTAGTAGGAAAAGGGAGTCCATCAAATGGCTTCCGATGAAGGGGGCGGATAGAAGTTTGAGGGTTGGCACTGACCACCAACTCAATTTAGTTGACTTCAAGGGACAGGTTCCCCTAATTTTGCAAAGACCGAGGAAATCCCACAAGTCCTGGTGAAATTGGGTGTAGTTGGACAACTTCAATCAAGCCTTCAAAAGGCTGAGCCGTCAGAAGATTCTGCAGTAGTCAGCCCGTTTTCATTTAATGGTGACACAAGCTACTCGTCTTCGAGATTTGACTTTGGATGCTACCGAGAACTCTTTGGTCGAAGCACATAATAAAGTTGTTTCACTGGAGGTCGAGCTTAAGAGGGTGCAAGATGATCAAGATCTCCTTAAGGTCAAGCTTGACAACTTCGCCGCTAAGAGGAAGGAGTCGCTCGAAATGCTGGATGTTTTATTGAAAGAAAATGAAGATTTGAAAGCAAAGGTTGCCTTGTCAATTTCCAATGAAGAAGATACGGCTGAACTAGTGAAGCAGTTCCGACACGGCATGGATTATGCGACGGGGAGATTTATAAACCATGGTCTCATCGATACCAAGTTCTTCAATCCTGACTAGTTTGAAACTTTGATTCCTAACAAGGCGAAAGACTTTTCGGAAGAGGAAAAATCCGACAAAAGTTCCAGCGGCGATGACGAATCGACAACTCAATGAATCCTGAGCTTTCAAGCTTTTTGTAATTTTGTTTTTAAGTAATTTGTTGAAAAACATTGTAAACAATTTTTGTAATTGCTTGTATATAAAAAAATCATGCGTTTGATTATATTTTTGTATTTATTTTGAATTGTCTGCAGTAGAAGTATAGCTATCGATTGTTTGCTCACCTCAAAAGCAAGTCTACGTTATTTGTCGATCAACGGAAATTATTATTTCTCCATCCTAATCGTTCAATCAGATCATCGCCCCTCAGAGAGGATTGCATCCTTGCATCCGGGGTGACCTTTTATATACTATGGATCTTGTTGTTAGTGGATATCGAATCACCTCCGGAGCTAAATCACAAACTTAGATGGAATAATTTTACATTAATCATCTAATAGTTTTTAATATCTATCGATTGACTTTACATCGATGGATTATTAATTTTTAAAATCGATCGATTATTTTTTATTTCGACCGATGATTCAGTTTTAAAATCAATCAATTATTTTGTATTTCGAATAATCTTGCTTAATAACCCTCATATAATGTTGACCTTGTCTCGTTCGATCGATCGGATCTCCGTCTTGGTGGGGTTTACTTCTTGCACTAGGCACAAATCTTGTCGTTACCTGTAAAGATAACCACCAGAGCTTGTTTATGGGATGATTTACACTATACATTTTCGTGGATCTTGTGCTAGCAAGCACAGAACCATCTCCAAAAACTTTATCTTAGCGATTTAGAGACATAGGTATGCACTCAGAGGCAGTGTGAATAACCGATCAATCTAATAACATTACAACCGATCGTTTTTTATGCACAGCTTATCACTTGATCAATCTGAGTTCACCGAGCGTTGAAAACAATCTTTATGCATTATTCAATCGGGTCGAATTCGCCGAGTGTCGGAGAAAACTGAGTATCGTTAGAATAAAGTCAGTCAATTCCAAATTTCATTGTATTGATAAAATGATAATTTACAACTTGCCGACAACGATACTATTATTTAAAATACACATAGAATTTTGAGAAATTTTCTAAGGAAAAAGTTTCTTCAAATCATCTTCACTCTATGTCCAAATTAGTTCCTTCCCAGCACGAGTCTTCAGTTTGTAAGCCCACGAAAAATTTGTTAGTTGATTATATATGGGCCACTCCAAGTTTGATCCAATTTGCCGATCGTCTGTCTACGAGCAGCTGGATCAGCTTTCTTAAGTCTAAATCTCCCACAATCAAGATCTTCTCCCAGACGTGTTTGTTGAAGTATCGAGCAGTTCGTCTCTCCACTTCTTCTTGTCAACGAGCTGAGTTGGCTCGCCATTCTTCTGCAAAATTGAGAGCTAGCATTGTTGCCTCATTGTTAAATTCCTGCCATTCGGCCAGATTATCCTCTTTGAACAAAAATGCTGTGATGAACCTCTGAATGTGTAGGTTGTATTCGACCAGTAGCATTGTCTCCATTCCATGAGTCAGCATGAACAAGGACTGAGTGTTCACAGTCCAAGGTGTCGTTCGAATAGCCCAAAGCACTAACGGCAGTAAATCCGCCTGGTTCCCTTTGGCTCCTTCGACTTTCTTCCTCAACAAATTTAAGATAAGCTTATTAGCTGATTCGACATGCCCATTCGTTCGACGGTGATGAATTGAAGTGAATTTTAGATCAAATTTATGGTTAGTTAGAGCATCCATAACTAAAGCAAAAAGATATGGGCTTAAAGTCGATCCCTAATGTGTAGCACTTCAAATCTACACCCCTTTCCAAAGAGGTTATGGAATATGTTTGTCCCCAACTCACAAACATTAGTAGTTCTTTGAGAGTGACCTATATCCTATGGTAAAGATAGTCACAAAAATAATAGCATGCAATAAGCAACTAAGCTTTTCCTTTTTAATATTAAGTAACTATTTTATGGAAGGAAAATGAGTAACAGACATTACAATGCGTAATGAACAAAGGAGGTCAAAAAATATTTGATTTAGGTGACAAGCTGAAGATTATCGGAGCAGAGTTGCTCAGGCCATAAGTAACCATATGTGGAGTTGCTGTGTCGATTGCACATGTTTGTCGAAGAGGTCAAAGAGAGTTTTTTATATCTTTCAGATAATTGATTTAATCGCAATTTAATCAAGTTTGGAGCAGCAAAATGAAAAAAATTATGATGAATATGGGACAAAACAAGAAAGCACGGGTAGATAATTGATTGTATAAGGAGACGGATTATAAAAGTGATACTCATTAAAGATAGAGAATGAAAAATGAATTTTAAGTGGTTTGAGCTCAGAGAGTGGAGGGTAGACAATCACCAAGGTAGCATCTATATAAATAATACAGAATCAATAAAAAGGAATAATGAGAGACCAAAGATACAATATATAGAAGTAGTGCAACACCACAAGTAGCACACTACAAGCAAGAATGAAGAATGAAGATTACCAAGTCAACTTGAAATAATTGGAATAAGGCTAATGATGATTAAATGTCAAATATTTATAATTTCATTAGTTCACAAATAAGTGATCACTCGTTAAAATAGGTTACAGAGTTATGGCTTTGTAAGATGGCGTGATTTTGACTGTTATCTATGTAATTTTACAAAATGATGCACAACACAAGTTAGTAGCTTTAAGATAGTGATAAGCATGTGAATTTCACATTGAATATATTTAAGTTTACCTGCCGATGCATAAGTAAATATATATGTCAATGGATCTTAGGTTGATCCATAGGCTCCTAATCGATGGAACAAAGAACCAAACAATTTTTTGGGATATAAAAACCATGAAACAAGAATAAACCATATTTTGAAAACCAGAGGGATCACCATTCAAATCATTTTGTTAAAATTGCAAAGAAAAGTTGAGATCATAAAAAGTAACAAATCTCCAGATAGTGTTTCTATTCTAAATATGGCAGTCGACAGTTGTAAAAATATTATGACTTTCACAAAACTAAACAAAAAGCCATGGCTCTCACATCTGAACCCTTTCTTAAATTAACTCCACATTTCAGCCTGGCAAAAGGCTTGCAAATAAGCTTGCCTATTAGTTCACAAATGCTCCGACACACAAATTACAGCTAAATTACTTTGCTATGACAATTACACTTTAGTGCAATCATCTGTTATTATAAGTAAAATTTATAATATCATCACAGTTACACAAGCGTAAAAATTAGAAGACTCTTTCATCAACCTGAGATAACCAGTTGGATTGTATTTTTATTAAGAGATCAGCAAAACTAGTTGTTCTCACTTTCCTTATTCTTGCACCCCTTGACTAAACAAAAAAATCAATATTGATAAAACTGATGCCATTTTCATCCCACCAGCAGCTCCAAAAAGATGATCACAAAAGATTCAAAATAAATTACTCCATCAAAATACTGATTAACTTTTCATTTCTAATCTACTCCTGACATGAACTACAGGTTTCAGCATTAGAATAAACTTGCATATTAGTTCTTAGATATCCCAAAACAAAACACAGCTACTTTACTTTGCTATAGCAACTTTACTAAATGCTAAAATCACTATTGTTCTCAGTAAAAATTTTCTGGATCATCACATTAAGCTACGCAAACAAAAGCACCAAAGACCATTACATCAACCTAAGAAAACTAACTAGTTAAGTGGAATTTCCAGCAAAAGATCATCAATACTGGTCGTTCAAGCTTTCGTTCTCTTTGCATCCTTCATTAACTACAAAATCAATATAGACAAACGATGTCATTTGCTTCTCAACAAAACCACAAATATTATCACAAAGGAAATTAATGCATGCAAAAACAATATAACTTTCCCTTTTGAGTAAACATAACAAAAGAATTTTTAAAGCTTTTCAAAAGAACTCATAATTTTTTTTTCAACAAAGCAGATCTGGCACTATTTCCCCAGATTAAATCAACAAAAGCACCATTTTCCCTGAGCGAGTCTGCAAACAATGAACTCATTCGAAGTTACCTCGGACTCTTCAATAGCTCATAAAATACTTAAAAATTGATATGGACCTGCTTCGGGGATCGGCAGAATACAATGAGGAAGAAAAATAGATATTTGGCATGTTCGTGACTCCAAAAAAATAAGGTTTTGATAGGATGGAGGATGTAACTAAAAGAGAAGGGGACTATTTAATTTCTTCACTGATTGCTTAATTAGAAGAAAAAAAGTACATCCATGCAATATTTTGTCATGGTTAAGAAAACTTGCAAAATAAACTTCGCATCAAAACCAGACATCATCACAAAAATATGCATATAAAAAAAGTGCATATAAGGTCACATAATCTTAATGTGTGACAAGTAATTGCATGTGAGTGTTTTCATGCTCTTAGTTCACTGAACATTATGCAATGAACCAAGAACATTGTAAATCTATGAGAAAATTAAGAAAAAAAATGTCTTGTCCAAAGAGCTAAAGATGAGCTCACCCTGCAACTATTATTCTAGTATGTAATGATATCAGCCTATATAAACACATCAAGTTTCATTGAAAAGTCCTATTTTATTAGAAGCCAATGATAGCCAAATGCGGCAAACAAAACTCTCAAACTCAAATTTTGACATAACAGAGCTTAAAAAAAAATCATTAAGATTTATTTTAATTTTTCACAGGACCTCTGCAAAAGAGGATATTGGTCCCTTATTTCTAACTTGGAAAAAATGAAAAAAGGTTCCTAAATGGGAGCATTTCAATTGTTACAAAAAAAAAAAAAAAAAATTGCACATTCATTAAAAAATGAAATATTCATGTTCCCATGAAATCTTCAGTGGGAAGTTGCAACTGTCCATTTGCGCTAGTATCTGTACAGTTGAAGCTCAGTAAATGATGAAGAACTCATAAACTCAAAATTAATTATGGAAATATTAGCTATTCCAAACTTAAGAAAATGGTTTACCAGAAAAATAGAAGTTTAATAACATGGTTACAATTTGGATTAAACCAAAGATTGAAAGGTTCTTATATGTGATCATTTTTTTTTTTTTGTTATTGATATTTCTTTTAATTTTTAAAACATTTTGTTTAATATGATTTATTTTTTTATTTCTAAAAACAAATTAACATGTTTATTAAAACACCAAATTAATTTTTATTTCTTTTGAGTGTTTTTAAAAACAATCTCATCTTAATCAAATATGCCAAAAATATTTTGTTTCAAATCAAAACATAAAATAAACAAAATAGAAAAGAAAAAAATAGTAAATAAAATACAAAAGTGATCCCAATCGTCTCCAAGACATTGATGCCAAACCAAGTTGGTTTGATAAGGCTAATGATAATGATGATGATTTCTGGAAATTAAATACAAACTTTGTAGTAAATTTTATGATAAAAAATGACGGCCATAAAATGATTTTCTTACCATTAAATGAAACTTCTTTTGCAACAGCCAAACTTAAAAAATCATTAGGATATGTTCTTACGTGAAAAGGATTTAAAAAATCGCTTAAATATTATCTATAGAATTCTCAATTTTGCAACCAAAAATACCTATTCTATTCCTGGAGTACAAGATGGCATAAGTGTGGGATTAAAATCACATGTTGTAATAAATTAATTTATAAAAGAAAATTTAAAAAAAAATTAGTCTTTGATGCAATTAAAAACTATCCCGTGGTTACTTATGTAGCAATTGTTTAATGATCATGTGAAATGTTTACAACGAAAATTTGAATTATTCCCGCTTAATATTCCGTCTTTTAACCGGTTGGTGGGCCAACCAGGCACAAGAAAATAATGTTTTTGCACCACTTGTTGCCATTGGTTCTTTCTTTGATAAATTGCACTATTTCAATAATTAAAATCACTTAATCAAACATAATCTTCCTTTTGGGCAAATATAATTAGAAATAAATCTCATTTAACCATTACAGAGACATTCCTTATTATAGCTTGCATGCATTTTCCTTATCCCACTAAATGGTTCTCTCTCTTTAGGGGTAGGGTTACATTTAGAATTTGGAAGCATAATGCCCTTAAAGGGATGATGTGCAATCCCGGTGTCTTGGATCAATATGTGGGTGTTCAACATGAGAAAAATATGAAGTCTAACGTGATGGAAGGGAAAAAAAGAGAATAATAAAGCACGGATACTCTCTATCTCCCTCCCTCAATCCCATCCCACCCCCACCACAATGTGATGGGATGGGGCAAGTCATCTCTGAATGGGGAGGAAATGAAGACAAGCTCCCTCCCTCCCTACTAGCCAAAAAATTGACTTTGTTAACATGTTAGCTTTGATGCTAGAAAGGAAGGAGAGGGGGAGCATATATAACAGCTGCACTCTGAAAAGTTCACTTTTATAGTATGCTTGTGTGTGTGGGTGCGGTGGTGGGGAATGAGTCGTGGTGGATGGATTGAAACATGATATCATATTGTAAATCCTTATACTTTCAAGATATCAGGACATCTACACATCTTATTGTTGCAATAGTCGCATTTAAATCCCAATGACGATTGAGTTTAATATTTCAACCTCAAATTTCAGCTTCTTTCACTCTTTAAAATTACGGAGGACTTAAAAAATATGTTCCAAAATTGAATTAGTTCTTATTAATAATGTTTAAAATAAGCTATAACTTCTAGGGGGTTTTGTGGTGGTGCATGGATCGAAACATGTACCAAAATGTAAATGATTATACTTTTCAAGGCATCAGGACTTCTACACATCTTATAGCTACAATTGTCGTAATTAAATCCCAATGAAAATTGAGTCTAATATTTCAACTTGAAATTTCAACTTCTTTCACTAATAAAAATTACCGAGGACTTAACAATATGCTCCAAAATTGAACTAATTCTTGTTAATAATGTTTAAAACAAGCTAACTTCTAGGCATGCAAGGAAGATAATTATCATCATCGTCTTTCCCTCATCCCAATAATTTGCGATCAACTTTATAAATCCTTATTTTGCATTCAATCTTGTTGAGAATTACAGCAAGTATTAATGAAATTCTTTATAAATCCTTCCATATTACCTTAATCTAACATTTTTCCTTCCTAATCCTTCAACCCTAATTCCATTCACTTGTCTAACACTTGTATTTTCTAACTTTTTATGCACAAATCCAGAAAGCCTTTCTATATCCAACTATACAACATTTCGTAGATTCTACAGCAACCTTCACTCTACTATAAGCATTTTCTAGTACAGCTTTCTTGCCTTAACAACATAATAACCTTAACATTTGCATTTCTATCATGTTAAGCTTAGCTATTGGTGACTTTTTTACTTCCCCACACTCAAATTCATTGAACATATAATATCTTATTGCAATTTTATAAAATTTACATATAAGTCGCTATAATACTCTTGTACCACATAGTTCTCATGAGATAATTCTTCATTTTAACCATCCATCCTTAAGTCTAGAAATTATCTCATCATTATTATGTATAATAAATACAATATACTTAAACCTATTACAACTAAATATTACTTTTCTAACATTTGGTGTACACATCCAAATAGCCTAGGTCTTTGTCAACTATCTAAAATTTAATAGATTTTACGACAATATTTCCATTAAAATAATCATTTCTTATATTATCCTTCTTGATTTAGCCAAACATTATCCTTATAACTCACATCTATCACAAAATTTAGTTGTAAGTGATTTTTTACTTCCCCACATTCGAATCCATTCAACATTAAAGATCTAATGGTAATTTTACAAAATTTATATTTAATTGATATATGAATCTCACACCACATAATATTCCTGAGATTTATAACTATTTTAATTATCCAACCTTAAATCTAGAAATTATATCACCATTCATTTGTATAATAGATTCAAGGTAGTTAAATCTATCACACCAAGATATTAGTTTAATTTCTAATAATGGGTAGTATCATATACAAAAATTTATTATGATGGTTCTAACATCTTTATTTTCTAGATATTTTCTCCACTGTTCTAAATTTTATTTAGTAAAATAGGTGTCAAATCATTCCGAATACAAACATATAATAAAAGCACACAACAAGGCATCTACTATAAATATCCTTTACAATCATCTTCATAATCAATGTAATAAGAAATGTACTTCATGAACAAGAAATAAAAAATGAAATTCCAAAGTATTCTAGTTCTATTCAGTAAAATAGAGCCCAACGAAAGGATCAAAGTGAAGGGATCCCATCCATTAGTATGAACTAGAATGAAAAAGACAATAGAAAGATAAGAATGTAGAGAGATGGCTAGATCAACCCTGGGGAAGGAGACAAAACAATCTCTTATCCTTGCCAAAAAGGCACCCTCTTTAAAAATTCAAATACATATACCTAAGGAACTTACTCCTTTCCAACATTAGTGTAAATAAAGCCCTAAAAAATTTTCAAAAATGTATTTGAAATAACTATCAACATTGAGGGTTCTATTAGTTATTCACCCTAAAATGAGTCATCTTAAAGTAAGCTCTGCAATAAATAGCTGAAAGCATTGAAAATTTTCCCATTGTTGCATATATTGGAATTATCACGCTTATTACAGTGGAGGCTGAATGAATTATGTGATGCCTTTATTTGGCCATCTAAAATTGCATTGACATGGGAACTTGATATTTTTTTCACAGATTAAAAAAATTCAAGAGATTGATGTTACATATGCAAGTAAAAATATTAGAGGTTAATAATGAAGATTGAAAAGCTTGGTGAGTATATAGAGGAATAGACACAACGCAAATTGCAGTAAATAAGAGCATAATAAAGGTTTTTCATTATCAGCTACAAAAAGCTTGCAACCAATATGATCAAAATTGTATAGCAAAAAAGTAACCTTCTAAGTCATCAAGCATCAAATAGTCTAAATCATCAAGAATCAGACGGCGCAAAATGTATCACTCAACGAAAATGATCCCTGGCAAGCAGAAATAGTAGATGGGATCAACAGACGTTAACTAAAGGTTAGGAAAGCGAAGTGTCTAAGACCAAATGATCAAGGCTAAGTGATCACGGTCGAGTGACCAAGGTTCAACAAGGCCGAGTGACCAAAGCCAATTGATAGATGATCAAGTGGTCAGGGACGAATATTCAGGGAAAAACAAATGGCCTATATCCGAGGTCAGAAGTCGGAAGTTAGCAAAGCGACTCGCCTTTACACGAACTAACTTGAGAACAACATTTTCAAGATAACATACCATGAAAGCTAGGGCGACCAGAATCTAAGAGAGCCGCACCACAAAATCTTGGTGGGATAGGCCTAAATATGTCTTTTTATGAAGGTAAAACTACTATAAATAGAGAAAATTAAATATAATGAGGACTTGTTTTATCTTTTAGTGCAAAAAGGAAGAAACCTAACATTTTCCTCTTATCTCCTTTCCCCTTATCAGGTTCCTCTCCCATTCCTCAATACATTGTCTTTCTCTTTTCTCACTTACCCTCTATTATTTGGGTGTGATTCAACGACAAATTTGGCTTCAATAAAAACATATTTCACTAACACATTTTTCCCAACAAATTTCCTTCAAACGAACAATCATAGACATCAGTAACATCTATAATAGTGCAATGTTGCAAACATCAGTAGAAAAGGAAAAAAAGAAAACCCTTGGCCAGTAACTAGAACCAAGTAAACAGAAATCCATAAAAGAAATAATAACAATAATAAAACATTGAACAATATACTTCCATACAATAGTTTAATATTAAATATATTCTCTAAAAGTTGTCAACTGTTAATAATCAAATGAAGTCTTCATCTGAGAAATTTTTGTAGATTGAACAAGATTTATTTTTTAGTTATCTTCATGAATTTGTGTTGGTTTGGTAACTTAAATTACTTATGCTTTGTCAACTACCTAAAAGTTAATAGATTTTACGACAATATTTCCATTAATATAATCATTTCTTATACTATCCGTTGTGAATTAGTCACACATTATCCTTATAATTCACATCTATCACTCAATTTAGTTGTAAGTTAATTTTTACTTCCTGACACCCGAATCCATTCAACATTGAAGATCTAAAGTTAATTTTACAAAATTTACATTTAATTTATATAAGATTCTCGCACCACATAATATTTATGAGATTTTTCACTATTTTAATTATCAAACCTGAAATCTAGAAATTTTATCACCATTCTTCTGTATAATAGATTCAGGGTAATTAAATCTACCAGCACCTAAATATTAGTTTAGTTCTTAATAATGGGTAGCATCATATACAAAAATTTTATTTTGATGATTCTAATATCTTTATTTTCTAGACATTTTCTCCAATATTCTAATTTTCTATTTATTTAAATAGGTGTCAAATTAATTGGAACAAAAACATATACTAAAAGCATACAACAAGGCATCTAATGTAAATATTCTTTACAATCATCCTCATAATCAATGTTAAGAGGATATGTTCGTAACAAGAAATAAAAAATGAAATTTCAAACTATTCTAGTTTTGTTCAGTAAAGTAGAGTCCGATGAAAGAATCAAAGTGAATGGATCACAATCATTGGTATGAACCAGAGGTAAAAGTCCATAAAAAGATAAGAATGTAGAGAGATGGCTAGAACAACCCTTAAGGAAAAAATAAAGAGACACAAGAATCTCTTATCCTTACCAAAAAGGCATCGTCATTAAAAATTCAAATAATAAAACCTACAAACTTACTCATTTCCAACGTTAGTGTATACAAAGTCCTGAAAAATTTTTAAAAGTGTATTTGAATTAATTATGAACCTCGAGATTTCTATTAATTCTTCACCAGAAAATGAGTCCTCTGAAAGTAATATTTGCACGAAACAACTCAAAACTTTGCATTATGTGATGCCCCAATTTGCCGTATAAAATTGCATGCAAATGGAAAACTAATATTTTTTTTATCACACATCAAATGAAAAACTTGAATTATGGAGGTCTATATTGGAGTCTAAAGGCCTTCGTTTAAGTAGAACTAAAACTGAATACATGGAATGTAATTTTAGAAGTAATAGCTCTAATGACATAAGTGTGACTTTGGGTGATCAAATTATTAAAAGGTGTGAGCGATTTGGATATCTTGGGTACGTTGTTCAAAGCGATGGTAATATAGATGGGGATGTTAATAGTAGAATTCAAGTTGGTTGGTTGAAGTGGAGGAATGCTTCGGGCCTGTTGTGTGATAGAAAAGTACCGCTTAGACGGAAAGGAAAATTTTATAAGACGGTGGTGAGACCTGCAATGCTCTATGGCGCTGAATGTTGGCCTTTAAAAGAGAAGCATAATAGTAATTTATGTGTTGCGGAGATGAGAATGATTAGGTGGATGAGTGGCTTTACACTTAGAGACAAAATGCGAAATGAATATATTCGTGATAGGGTTGGCGTAGCTCCTGTGACGGACAAAATTAGATAAGGTCGTCTTAGATGATTTGATCAGATTAAACGTCAACCATCTGATGATTCGATTAGGAGAGTAGATGTTTTGGATTCCACTTGTGTTAAGAAAGACAGAGGTAGGCCTAGGAAGACTTGGGCTTATTGTATTAAAAATGATCTTAATTTACTACAACTAAATGAAAATATGACACTAAATAAGACGCAACGGAGAAAAAAGATTCATGTAGCTGACCCCATGTAGTGAGATGAAGGTTTTGTTGTTGTTGTTGTTGTATTAAATGAATTCAAGAGATTCAAGTTACATACCAAAGAAAAAATTTTAGAGTTTTATCATTAAATTAAGATTGAAAAGCTTAGTGGGTATCTAGAGTAGTAGACACAGTGCAAATTGCGATAAATAAGAACAAAATAAAGTTTTTCATTTTATTTACTAAAAGCTTGCAACCAAAACGATCAAAATTGTATGATGAAAAAGTGACCATCCAGGTCAACATGCATCGAATAGTCTAGATCATCGATAATAAGACTCCTCAAAATATGACAATCGGTGAGATCGACCCTAGGTGAGCAGAAATAGTAGAAGGGATTTCCGAACGTAACTACAAGACAAAGCGAAGTGCCTGAGGACAAGTGACCTGATCAAGACTAGGTAATTGATCATGGCCGAGTGGCCAATGTTAAGCAAGACTGAGTGACCGAAGTCGGGTGATAGATGGTCATGTGGTCGAGGACGCATATTCAGGGATAAGCAAGTGGCCTATCCAGGTCGAATGTTCAAAGTTAGCCGAGCAACTCATTGTTGTGGGAACTAACTTGAGGCCAACATTTTCAAGATAACATACCACGAAGGCAAAGGTGACCATAATCTGAGGGACCCACATCTCAAAAACTTAGCAAGATATGCCCAAATACATCTTCTTGCGAAGTTATAACAACTATAAATAGTAAAAATTACATATAATGAGGACTTTTTTATATTTTCGTTCAAAAAGGAAGAAACCTCAATACCATGACATTTTCCTCTCATCTCTTTTCCCTTTATCGGGTTCCACTTCCATTCCTCAAAAGATTCTCTTTCTCTCTCCTCATTTATGCTTTATTCCTACGATGTGATTCAAGAACAAATTTGGGTTCCATAAAAACACTTTTTACTAACACATTTTACAGTGCAATACTGCAAACATCAGTGGTAAAGGAAAAAAGGAATGCCTTGGTAAGCAACTAGAACCAAGTAAACAGAATTCCATAAAAGGAAAAAGATAATAATTAAAAAAAAACAATCTAACTGCTCAAAATGATAAGCATCAGCATAAAACAATAAACACAAATGCCAGATCCAGAACAGCTCACGAAATGATTCACAGATCCACAATTCCTAAGTCGCTAACCTTGGTGCCAAATGGTCCGACAGGCGCATCCATGTCAAACCGCTTCTTTCCCTGCACCAGCAAATAAAAACACCCCATTGATCCATCAAACTCTCAAAAAATATAAGACCCACAACAGAAAATCTTAGATTCAACAAGGCACGGCTCACTCACCTCAAGCTCCGCCTCCAACTCCTCCCGCTCCAACCCCGTGGCAATCGGCATGATGTCTTCTACCCTCTTCTTACTGGGAGGCGGCGCATTACCTAAATAATTAACATTAAATCATCAACTCAGTTTCCAGCCAAGTAAAATCGAATTGTGTAGTTAAAATTCGGAGGGAGAGCACACCAGAATCGACGGAGAAGAGGCGAGCAATCCTTTGGGTCGAATTCAAGGCTCCGCGCCGAAGGGCGTTTCCGGCGGCAGCCGGACGGTGAATTTGTATGGCTGATCGCCAAGGAGCGAAAGCTTGGAGCTGAGATGAAACTCTGCGCCACATCTTCGATCTCCAACGATGAAATTTTCAGGGAATTCCCGTTTGGTCGCGTGCTAGAAAACTCGTTCTTCCTCTTGGCCGGCTTGTATACTTTTCCTTATTGGACGACGGGTCTCTCCGTATTGCCAGCGACAGCGGGAGCTTGATAGGGTTATGCAGGAAGAGGGGCGCGTGCTTAGGGCCGGCTTACACTGTTTTACGGAACGAGAATTTCGCTTCGCAAGTAATGACTTGAGAATTAAAATAATTTTAAATGTTAAAATTTTAAAATAAACGGTTACGTGAGTTTGTATAATTTATGAGAGTTCTACATACATATCATATTTTTTTTATATGAATTTATATATCTAATATCTAATATTTAATGTTTACATTTATAATGAAATATCCCAAGAAATTGTCTTGATCATACATGAATCTTAACATACATTAAGATTGGGAGCTTAAAATATTGAATCGAGAATTACAAGCACTCCAATTCAAAATAATTGTCTTTGTAAGGCGAACTAAATGATGTGAAAAATTATACGATCCAAGTCTAAGTGAGTCTAGATTATGAACTTAAAATATAATAAGGAAATTTATGACATTTTTTAGGGACCAAATGATCTCCAAATCTAACAAGTTTAAAGTCAACTTACACATCTCGACGAGTCTATTCTAATGAGCCCAACATCACTTAATTCGTCATTAAGACACTCAGATATTCATTTAATATCATCTGATTAAGGTCGTCCCATGGAGTGGTTTGAAGTAGGAAAATATTTACTGACAGTACTATTCCGAAAATCTATAATTAGACTTACACCTAATTCATTAAAGAGATCTAAACATGGATGAAAAATTAAAGGTAGCTCTAAACTCAAGAGGATTCTCGAGTCCTGGCACCACCATAACACCGTCATCAAGCTGATATCGCTGTCAAAGAAAAGAAGCACCCCTCTCTCTTAGCTTGACTTTTATTTTATATAAGGAGGAAAAATAACAAAGATATATTTAGTATTGCATGACTTCCATCCATGGTGACTTGACAAAAAGACAATAATACGGAAAGTAAGACAACACTCTTAAGGATGTATGAACCTATGTCTTTGCTAGAAATGATGATCATCTCCGGTAGATGTATCTCTCTAGGCAGACTTGCCCCACATCAGTAAAAGAAATAGTTTCTTATTTTTGTTATTTATATAACGATATGAGTATCAATTGTCAAAATAGTTCACTAAATTTGGTCGGGGATTATTCAAGTTCAGAGTCTATAAAAATATCACTTTAGTCTCCAGTTATTTAATATGAGTTGAAATAATTTTGGCCTCAATTTATAGATTACGATGACAAGTTTGACATTTTTTTAGATTCTAGGATTAAAATAAGTCCATGTGAAAGATTATTTTAGCATTTTAATTTTTACATAATATATTTGTTTAGATGTTAATTTAAATTTTCATTAATACCAAAGATAAGCTCTTAAATAAAGCAGTCATTAATATNGTTATCGGTGTTATCGTAAGCGGTGTCATTGATATCTTCTTTGGACTTGACAACGAGTTCATCAGACTCGGGTACGATTTGAGGATTATTTTGGGGATCGAGATCAAACCTAGATCGGGCATGATCAGTTATGTTATCACTAGAAATAGTTAAAATGTAGCCAAAATCACACTCATTAGATTCATAAGACCCCGGGAGGACAAAAAGATAATCATACAAAGTCAGGGATTCGAGGATTTTCTTCCCCAAATCCGAGACAACTAATATAGTATAGGCAGCCGCTATCCTACCCCTCATGCTATCAATCTTTATAGTGGGGCTTTTCTTCTTCTTCTTTGTCTTTAACGATGATAGATCTCCTAACAAAACCTTCATCTCGGGCTTCGTATGTTGCAGACTCTGAATGGAGGCTTATTTTGATGCAAATAGGAGCTTGTTCAGTATTTTCTTGGATGATCTTCTCCAGAGCACATTCAATTCTTCTTTGGTATTTGTAGAAGTTTGTTTCAATGAATCCTGTATTTGATTAAGGACCCTATTGAGTTCATCACAAGTTGTACTCCATCCATCTGTTCCAGTATATGGATCAATTGGGGAGATTGGCTCGGTCGAAATCATATTTATGGAACCTTTTTCAGGTTCTTTTAAATATTCTTTCGGAATTGTTATATTCTCTTCTTTAAGGTTCCCCTTGAGCCAGTCTTTAAAGATGAAGCATTTTTCTATAGTGTGCCCGACCAACCAGTGGTATGGGCAATAATTTGGTTCATTCTTCTTATCCACCTCTTCGGGCCTCTTTGGATCTGGTAGTTTGAATTCTGGCTTCTTCATCAGACTTCTGAATATTTTCAGTATAGCTTCATCTTTGAAAGAATACACCGTTTTACATCGCTCTGACAGGGACATTTTCTTATCCCCTGTCTGAGGTGATCCTTCTTGAGGAGGTCACTGGTTGGATTGATGATTCTGTTTCTGAGAGTATTGTGAAAAAGACTAGCGATGCTCTTCTCCATATATTTTTATCGATTGATTTCCTTTGTAGATGGTCTCTACTACTCCTGATTTCTTTTCAAACACTATGGTCACCTTAGCCTTTTCATGTGGCTCAATGTGCTTAATTTCTTCTTGAAGACTGCTGACTTTACTGAGTAGCTTCTCGAAGGATTTGATGGTGAGTCCCTTGAGCATGAAAGCTACTGGCCCATGAAATCTCTTGAGTAGAATTTCAATCGCATGATGTTCTTGTAACTGAGGTTAACATTTCATGCTAAGGCTTCTTCACCTCAAAATATAGTTTACCAAAGTTTTGCTAGGAATTTTCTTTTCCATCATGAGTTCTCCAATAGACACATGGTGTTGTGCCCCAGCAAATCTTTTCACAAAAAGTTGTTCCAATTCAAAAAATGTTTTAACTGGCCCATTGGGCAAGTCAGCATACCAATCAAAAGAAATTATTGATAAGCTGCTAACGAACTGCCGGAAGAATAGAACTTCACTATTTCTCGTGTTGCCATAGTTGGCTCAGCGTGTTATATGATGTTTGGGATTTCCAGTCCCATCGAATATCTTGAAGTTTGGGACCACAAAATGCTTGGGAAAAGGCACGACATCAAATTCCTCTGGGTAAGGTTTACCTTTTAGAATCAATGCACCACCCTTAGATTGGGTTAAGG
>NEWO01000218.1:549128-561146 GCA_003013225.1 Phalaenopsis aphrodite
ATATATATATATATATATATATATATATATATATATATATATATATATATATATATATATATATATATATATATATGTATATATATATATTCCAATGGAATGGTCTGGATGATGCGGCAAAAAAGGCGTTCATGGGGTTTCTTGCTAGGGCTTCGATTCCTGGCGTCGGATTGGGTGAGATCTTTCCTTTTACTCTTGATTTTTCAGTATTTTTGCATGCTTGGAACTCCCTCGATCCAGATCTGGTGGATTTGTCGCGATTTTCGTCTTCTTTTTCCAGATTGGGGATTTGTCGCGGTTTTCTTGTTCTTGTTTCGTTTATTTGTTTTTGATGTGTTTTCTTGTGTTTCCTGCCTCCTGATCTGCATTTCTTGCTCTTTTCTTGTGTTCAAGTTTTCTTGTTACTGTCTTTAGATCCATTTTTTCTTGTGTTCCTGCCACCGATCTGTGTTTTTTTGTTCCTTCGTGACTTTGAAGTTGTTTTTCTTGCCTCTATTTACGGTTTTGGTTTTCTACGATTTAGTTTTTTGCAGGTGTGTTTTTTCTTGCTCTTTGTTGTGATTTTATGAATGTGCCTCAGTGAGGTACTTTGTTTCTTTTGTTTTGATAGATAGGACTTTTGCGGAGGCTCTCTCGGGGGGCCAATCCGCTAAGGTTAGCGATATGGGTTTTTTTCCTCATAAGTTTGATGAAGCTTTGTTGACGGGTACTGATTACAATTTTATTTGGAAAACAAGAAATAAAAATGGTAAATTTGCTATGTTCATTTCTGATGATGAATCTAATATTCTTGCATTTTCGACTAGGCATGTTCTTGTTGGGAAGTTTTTATTTGGGCATCCTAGGTTCGAGTTGATTCGTAGGGATTTTGATGATATGAAACTTATGGGGTTTTGAAAAATAGGTTTGCTAGATGGGCGTCATATCCTTATTCACTTGGCTAACGATGAGGATTATACCCGTTTGTTTTCTAGCAGGGTCATTAAAATTGTTGGTGTCCCCATGAAAATCTTAAAGTGGACTAAAGATTTCGATCTTAAGGAGGAAACCCCTACGATCCAGATTTGGGTGTGTTTCCTGGGTTTAAAGTTTCACTTGTTCAATCATGAGATATTATTCTCCCTTGTTGCGGCATATGGAAAACTATTAAAAATGGATGGTCCCACCTATTTGTAAAACAGACCCTCGGAGGCTCGTGTTTTGGTTAAACGTGATATTACTCAACCTTTTTGTGATGAGATATGGATTGGGTCTGAATTTAAAGGGTATTAGGAAAAAGTGGTTTTAGAAAATCATTCTCATTACTCTTCACATTGTTGAATGTTTGGCCATATTCCTACGCACTACTATAGATTACATCCACACTTAAAAAAGAACACATCTCCTTAATTCACTGAAGTTAGGCAACCTGTTGGGACTGCGGGGCCTATAGAGCCTAATGAACTTACACAGGTCAATTAACATCCCCTTGAGCAGCCTTCTGTTGTTTTTAATGTGGCTATGCCTCTTATGTGATGTTGAGAACAACTATACTTTTCCTATTGAAAATTTGGAGAATGTGTCTAATCTCCCTTCTGTTATGCTCCAAAACGTGGCACCGTTTTCTACTATTCGTGTTAGCAAGGATGATTTGAACTCTCTTATCCCAGTTGAAAATGTTGAAACTATGGATAATGAGATAGAAAAAAACTCTAGAGTTCCTGTTGAAAATTGTGAAAGCATTGGAAAAACTGTTGTATTCAATATTAATATTCTTCTTGTTGATGAGGGGTCGATGCCTTTAGACCCTCATACTGACATTACTCCTCATAGCTTTACCTCTTCTTCTCTTGAAAAAGAGGGCAGTGATCGTTTGGAATTTGGCTCTGCTCATTGTCAAAAAAATAATTTGGTTCAGGTCGTTCTTTCTGTTGCTTAGAATATTTTAGAGGAGGAATGGATGGTTCAAAAGGCTAGTAAGAAAAAATGTAAATAGAATAATGAGCTTATACATCCTGATAAAGATAATATCATTTTTGATGGTAGGTCTCTCTCTAATGGTGATATGGTCGGCACCTCTTCTAGATATTCTAGAAGAGGTTGTGCTAGACACAATGTTTAACTTAATGTGTTGGAATATTAGGGGATTCAGGAACCCTTCCTCCCTTAATAGATTAAAACACTCATGTAGGGTCCATAATATTTTTATTTTTGTTGTTCTGGATCCTCGCATCTCTACTAATTAAGATCATATTTGTAGGAGTTTTAAAGGTTATAGTTTCTTTTATAATAAAAATAATAAAATTTGGGTTTTTTGGAAGCATAATATTGATCTCATGATTCTTGAGGACGATGAGCAATTTGTATTGCTTCATTTTAAGCATGATATCTATTCTACTTGGGTCACTTTTGTTTATGCTAGCTCTCTTCTCCAAGATAAATACTATTTGTGGCAGAAACTTTCTATGATGGGGGACACTATTACTGATAATTGGTTGGTGGGGGGAGATTTTAATATGATTATGAAGCCTTTTGAAAAAGAAGAGGTAGGGGAGATGCAGCTCTTCACTTATCAATCATTTTTGTGATAAAATTAATGAGGCTGGGTTATTTGATCTGGGTTTTACTTGTCCTCCCTTTACTTGGAGGTGGGGATCCCTTGCTCGGAGGCTTGATCGTTTCCTTGGCAATCAACATTTTTTTAATCACTTTCATGTCGCTAAAATTAGCCATTTAAATCATGGTGCCTCTGATCATAATCCCATCTTATTATTGCTTGCATTCATTGTTAAGCCTTCCACCTATCATTTTAAATTCCTTAACATCTGGACCACTCATGAGACTTTTTTAAATTTTGTGCAACAAGCTTAGAATGTTGATTGTGTTGGTAATCCTTGGTTCAACCTGTGACAGCTTCATAAAAAGGTTGTTGTGCATTTAAGTATGGGGAATTTAAATGTTTTTGGTAATGTTCACAGGATGGTTAAGGAGGCTCAAGCTTAAGTTGATAAGCTTGAGGAATAAGTTATTTGTTATACTCAACATGTTGATGATTTAGCCACTGCTCACACTAAAATTTTGGAAGCTATTTCTTTGGAGGAAAGTTTTCCTTAGCAGAGAGCTAATGATATCAACTTTTCCTCTGCGGATCGTAATACGAAATACTTTCATGCCTCCATTAGGTATAGAAAGAACATTAAGACTATCCTTAAGATTCGTTCCCCTTCTGGGTCTTGTTATACTCAGGATAAGGATATTGGTCAAAGTGTTCTTGATTATTTCACGGATCTCTTTATGACCACCTCTCAGGTTTCTCTGGTCAACACTACTCTTTTTGAAGATGAGCGTGAGTACGTGTCCTCCTTCTCCCTTTGTGAAGTCCCCACTGAGCTGGAAATTTTATTGGCTCTGAAGAACATTAATGCTAACAAAGCTCTGGGTCCCGATGGCTTTACCTCTTCTTTTTTATGTTTCTTGTTGGGATCTTATCAAGTAGGAAGTCACCCTCGCTGTTCAAAGTTTCTTTCAAGTGGAAGATCCTGGGAAGTATTTCACTTCTTCCATGATTGTCCTCATCCTTAAGGGTAATGATAAGTCCAACAACAACAACAACAACAACAACAACAACAACAACAACAACAAAGCCTTAATCCCACTACGTGGGGTCGGCCACATGAATCCTTTTTCTCCATTGCGATAAATTTCATCCTATTTCCCTCACCTCTGTCATTTCCAAAGTTTTAAGTAAATTGATACTTTCTAGACTTCAGCCTATGTTACCTAAGATCATTTCCTCTCATCAGTCTGCTTTTATTAAGGGTTGAGAAATCACTGATAACATTTTACTTGCTCAAGAGCTTATTGAAGATCTTGGTAAAAAATGTTGGGGTGGTAATATGATCTTAAAGCTTGATATTAAAAAGGCCTTTGAATCTATTAGTTGGAAATTTATCATTAACATTTTGCATGCTCATGAATTTCACAATAATTTCATCTTCTTAATTCAACGGTGGCTTCATAACAATCACTACAATGTGATGGTGAATGGCAAATCTTACGGTTTCTTCTCTGCCCGGAGAGGCATCAAGAAAGGGGATTCCTTATCTCCTACCATTTTCATCATTGCATTTGATTACTTCTCTCACCTTTTTAACAACATGCAGTTTAACAAGTTGCACACTCACTACAGTCATAAGTCCATGGTTCTTCTTAGTCATCTTCTTATGCAGATGATGTTATCCTCTTCACTAATGCAAGATCTACCATCAAGGTGTTAATGAGGGTTCTTGAGGAATTTTAACAAGCTTCTGGGTTATGGTTTAACAAAGAAAAATGTAATTTTTCTTTGGGAAGAACGTTAAAAGCTCTGTTGCCTCTTGAGCTATCTCTTTTTCTGGCTTTCACTCTGCCTCCCTTCTTATTAAGTATCTCGAGGTCAACCTTTTGAGAGGGCGTCGTAGGCAAACCCAATTAGATGAGGTGGTTGAAATGATCAAAAATAAAATTGACGATTGGAGGAATATCTTTCTCTCTAATGGGGGTCACCTCACCTTGCTTAAAAGTGTTTTATTTAGTTTTCCTTTGTGCGTTGTCGGCACTATTTTGTGTTGGAGAGTTGTCCGTAAGAAGCTGTCGACCACCGGAATCAAAATCCCGTCGCCTGCTTCGGAAGGACGTTTAATTTACATATATATTAAGTTTTAGAAAAATATGAAATCAAACTGACCACATATTTTTCATAGTTTAAATGAAAGAGTGTTGTTCCTCAAACCCTGTATCTATCCCGAAGGATAAACACAAGACATAATGATGAGGCTGGATCAAATAAACTAATAAATATATGACATACATTTGTTCTGCAAAACCTTTATATATGCTGACAAGTTGTCTGATTTAATATAAAGAATTAAACAGGGTTTTTATTAAGCTGGGTTCAAACATGCTTCCTATAAGGGCAAGCCCTTATAGTTAATTACATCTTAAATGACCAGAGTCGTCTAAGAAGACTCTCGATAAAAATCAGGAAATATTATCTTCAAGGAGTTTCAAAGGATAAGACTTTTCAATGAGATCAGACGTATATGTGTGAAAGGGGATTAGTTCAAATTTGGAACATTTTGTTGTAGAGTCCAAAGGAGGAAGAACTAGGGGACGTCATGGATTCAGAGGAGAACCTTGGTGACTTCCCAAGCTATCCTAATGTTTGGCTTCAGTTTTGAGGAGAAATATTAAAGTGTTTCATCCTGCCAATTTTATTAGTTATGGCTTACATTCATGCGAAACGATCACGCAAATAGCCTGAAAGATGTGAGAATTTATGTCTTGACACACGACAACCTTGAAATCCTAAGGCGAGTTAGGGCTTATATTGAATAACATGGCTATACAAAGGCCAAAAGATAAAGTAAGGATTTACGTTGCTTAAGCAAGCAACCTCGAAGTTCTAAGACTTTTGTTGTTTAAGTCTAAGGAAGGAAAATTGGTTTAGCTGGGGAAGGCAGGTTTTGCTGTTGAAGATGACCATGCTGCCCACCATGCTAGCTTCAAGATCCTTGTCGCGATGAGTTTGAGTTTTCTAATGTGCCAAGTTATGATGTCAAATCAGGTGGCCCTATGGTTGTAATTCTTTAAATTTTATGGGGACATGTTAAAGTTGGTTAGAGCTACACCGGTTAGGATCCTACGGTTCCCTCGTTCCGACATCACTATTTTTTATTGGATTCACTTAGTCCAAATGAACTTACTAAACTCAACTTAATGAGTTCCATAATTTTATTTAGACCGTAGGAAGCCTCATTAGCAACTGTAGGTTACCTCCTTCGAGGGATTCCCGGTCATGCGATAGAGACAATTTAATTTAGTTGAAGTTGTAGTTTTGTGTGATGTTTGTGATTAAATTTTGAGTTGTTTTATATTTTGAATGTTGTGTTGGTGAATTTTATCTTGGTTGATTTTAGTTTTGGTTTTGGTTTTGGTTTTGGTTTTTGTGGCTCTCCTAATAGTTTTAGTTTTCATGCAGGGTGGCGTCATTGTTTAGCATGCAAGTTTGCAGGTAAAAAAGTACAATATGAAATTATAAGAAAGACAATGCTGAAAATTGTAAACGCATACCTGGCGAGTCTTATCGTTCCACCACCTGAAACTCAAAAGGCATGTTAAGGCATTTTATATGAAACATGAAAGAAAAATTTGGAGACCTACTTAACCCTAGGTCATATCTTGGTGGGTCCTTAAGAGTTTAATTAAGGATAATTTTGTCAAGCAAAACATATTAAGTTTAGTAGATCTCTGAGGTATTCAACAGATTTAGAGAAAGAAACACGTCCGTGCTACTCTCTCGCTGCATAGTGGAAAATCCCTAGTTCTTTTAAACTTATTATGTTGCATAACAATTCATCCTGTAAACACCTTAATGCTCAATGAACATTGATTTCTCAATTATCCCTAAGAATAGGGTAATTATCATTTGCAATTTAATTTTGAAGATTATGTGGGTGAAGACTCTTAAAGAGGCAAGTTAGTGTTATTGGAACACTTAACCAAATTTTGGTTATAATTGGGCTTGTAGTGTTTGAAAGATGTTTTTAATTTTAAATGATGTTTACTTTTCTAATCCTTGTTTAAATGAAACTTGATTTAGCCTAAGTCCCTACTAAGCCTTTAAGACTTAGATGAGTGTCTTAATTAGTTTTGAAAATGTTAAGCTTTAGGTGGTCATAATTCATGATTTGAATCTTACTTGAAAATCAAAATAGGAGTATTAAATTGATTAAATATTAAGTTCAAAAGTTATACCCCTAAGTCATAGGTTCATTTTATTTTAATAAACTCCCAAATTTTAATAATTTAGAAATTTATTAACTTATTTTTTTAATTAAGAAAGTGAGGTTGGTTTTTATCAATTAACCCCTTGTGTTTCAAACATCCAAATTAAGATCAAAGGTCACCCATTTCCCTCTTTGAATTAAGCCTAAATGTTAACTAAGGCTAAATTTCCAAAATTATATATTTGCCCCAAGGCTCTAACACTTCATAATTTGTCAAATTCAATTCAAATGACTTTGAAATTTTTATCCTACCTCATTCATGGGTAAATTAAGACATCAGAGGAGAAAATGTGCTTTTTCAAAATTTAATTTATTTTATATAATTATTTTCATGCAAAAATAGGGTTTTTCTAAGAAAACTCCTAACTTGATCAAGGTAAATTCTAATCCCTTAAACTTTTTATTGAAGGTAGACCTAGACTACAGAAACCTTTGGACCAAATTTCATGATTGTTTGAATTTTACTTGAATTTTAAGAATTATTTTAAGTTTCGGGGTATTTAATAAATATAAAATATTTTAAATGGGGAAAATTAAGTTTTATATTTTTTGAAAAATCCCCCTGAGGTTAGAGAACTTAAAGGAGAAGATTTTATATATTTCTGAGTTTTATTTGATTTTTTGGAATTATTCTTAATGAAACCCCATTTTAGCCTTAAAAAAATTATTTTGTAGCTTTAAAATTCAATATCTTTATTTAGAAAATCAGGAAAAATATTTCAATTGTTCCTAAGTGCTTAGGAAACAATTTAGAACATTTCTATGAATTTTATTATCTTTGTAATTTTTATAGATTTTATAATTATTTAAATATTTAAATTAGGCTCAAAATCAAGTTTTTATTTTAAATATTATTTTATTTTTAAAAAATACCTCTGATCACACAAAACTCAAAAGACCAAATTTTATAATTTTTTAAGTTATTTTTTGATTTTTAAAAATCATTTTCATGCAAAAATGTTATTTAACTTGAAAAACCAATTTAAGTTATCAAATGAAATTAAAATGCTTTGAAATTTTTATGATGAGTTCTCTAGATCCTAAAAAATAGTGGAAATAAAAAATAAAGTCATTTTATTGTTTGTATTTTCCAAAATTAATTATCTTAGTGATTTAGGGTTTGTAAAGATTAGGTGTTTTTTAAATGACTTGGCTTAAGAGAAATTTTCCTAAAGGTTCTCTGGTCATAGTAAACTTTTCAAAAATTTCTTAGATTTATCTAAGCAACAAGCTAATTTCCATGATTATTTTAAGCAAATAGTGCACATAAACTTGAAAAGTATGATTCTCTATCTAGGGATCTTCTCTGACTTTAAAAAAATCAAGGAATGTTCCCTAAGACAGAGACAACAACATGTTAAAATTCCAAGCTATAATGAAATGCCTATATGCATGGAAAGTTAAAAGATTCAAATCCGTATTTAATTAAATAAAAATAAAATATGCATCACATGGACTTAAAATTATTTTCATATTGTTTTCCTCTATTCACTGAGCAAGAGTGTATTTTTGTTTTTTATTTGTAATTTTTCTACACCAAGATATAAATTTTTTAAGTTAGGGGTATTTAAATAAATAGGAAAAATCCCTATTTACCAATTTAAACAGCGTGACACCATGTAGATCCTAGGCAGCTCTGAACTCCACACGACGCACTCCGATTTGACACTGCAGTCCACCTCAGCGCTGACTCGACCTGCGGTTTATGTTTCAAAGCACTATCTGGCTCGATCTTTTCCATCTATTTGATACACGCTTGATAAAACGACTCCCCGTCATTGTCCCCGATAGAGTGATCCCGTGACCGTCCACACTAAAACCTTAAGATCTCGACCTATACTCAACCAAATCACTTTGGGTTTTGATCCTATGAACTCTTCTAAGTGAGACGAACACATCCATACAATAATCATGCAATTAAATTAAGCCTAATTAAATGGAGAATCAAAATGGGCTCGGGAGGAAGAAAAGTTTTACACCTTTACTTTGAGAAGTGAATCTTCAGTCAGAGAGTCTCGGCATGTTTGTTGTGATCCAAAGAGGCTAAGAATTGAGTCTTTGGTCTTGGTGTGAGGCCTAGATATGATTTAGATCTCGGCCGGATTTGGGTGTTGGTTTAGAGCTATGGTAGAGGCTCTGTGAGAGGGGAATTTGATGAGGCTTAAGCTCCTTTCACTGTTGTGAAGGTGTGGGAAAGTTTAATTTCACTTTAGTGGAGTTTGGAGGTGTGGAGAGTTTTGTCCTGTCTCTGACAAAGTTTTGAGCTCAAAAATTAGGCTTCGGCAAGGGGATTCAGGGCAATGTGGTGGTTGGGTTGCATTGAGGGGTAGTTAGGCTATCTTTAATGCATAGGTTCAATGTGGGTTCAAGTGATCAAAATTTTGGTTTGGGCTAGGTTAGCCATGTCAATATACCTAATTGATTAATCAACATTGTGTAGATGATTGTTATGAAGATTTTTGGTAAAGGGTTGAAGTGATTTTGAGTTCAATTAGTAGGTCAATTTGAGGGATTTTTGAAATTTGGTCAATTTGGGCATGTTGGGTTAGGCATGGATCTAGGTTGGGCTAGCCTTGGGCTAAGTCCAAATTGAATGATCCACATGATCAGGGAGATGTTTTGAAGATTTTTCTTGAAGGGATGGAGTGTAAATTTTGGGGTTAAAACCCTTAATTTGGTGAGATTTTGAGACATGGTCAATTTGGGGCAAATTTGGGGATTTTGAACTTAGGCTGAATGAAATTGAGGTCTCACCAAGGCCAATTGAAGGTTAATTTTGATGTATGGGGATGTTATGAAGGTTTTTAACACAAATTATGGCCTATTGAGTGGGCTATGGAAAGAAGTCATAGGGCCAAAATTGAGTTTTTTTGTTTAAATCAAAATTGGGTCCAAATGACGGGTCAATTGATATTGGATTATGTCTGTTTTGGTCATATTGAAGTTGAATTTGAGTTTAGAATTGAAATTGGGGTAAATTGAGACCAACTGGCTAGAAATTTGAGGTAATTTGGGGAAAATATGGGCCTTTAAAGGGCAATTTGGGGGTTTTGATCAAAGATGGTTAAATTGGCTAAATTGGGTCATGTGATAGTTGAGAAAAATAAAATTGGGAATATTTGGGAGGTTTTGGGAATTTTTGGTATTTTTTGGAATTTTTGGAATTTTGGTGTAAGGAGGGGTATTTTGGTAATTGACCAATTTGGGGATTTTGGGTAGTTTGGGTGTTTTCAAGGTGTTTGAAACGATTTTTGAACCAATTTTGGTATTTTGGCTAGATTTGAAAATTTTGGCCGAATTTGGGGTCCCAAAGGTATCTAGGTAATTTGGGGGAATTTAGGGGCAAAAGGCTAGGTTGGATGTCTTGGTTGAGTTGGAGTGCCAACCACCATCAATAAGCCATGAACCAATTAAAATCCTATTTTGGGTCCTCTATGTAGTGGTTTTAGCGAAACCCTAGCCCAGGGCTAATGGGTTTAGGGAACCACTTACAGGAGTTTCCCAAAAGTAACAAGGGACCAAAGTCTAGAAATTCTGGGTTTAGGGTAGTGAGTGATTGTGAGTGCAAGTGATTGCAAGTGAGTGTCTTAGCCCTAGACCAACACCCAGGGTCAACCCTAAGGTCTAGCAGTCTTAAGGGTGACTCATCTTGAATTTCCCACATAGTGACCCCACCTACTAAGTGCTAGAGGTTAGGACCAATATGTGGAACTCCAAGTTAAGTAAAGAAGAGTGTAGAATTTCTAATGATGAAGGTTCCATGTGTAGTTTTCTAAGAATAGTCAATAGTAAAGTCCTATGGCAAGACCTTAGTATATTAAAGAGGAAAAACTATACCTCAACAAAAAGTGAGGTCAACAAATGGACCCCCAATAGGTGTAGTGTGCTGCGCAAGCACACTGCACATATTGACGTTGAACGATGATATCAACAAAAACTAATACAAACTCCTAGGTCAATAGACCCAGAAGTATGTGTAGAGTTGTGTGTGTGATTTGTTTTTGCTGGGGATATTAGCTGGTGATTGTCTTATTGAAATCAAGGAGTAGGGGTTCTTGCTGGGGATCAGAGAGTAAATTTTGAGTTATGAAATTTTAGGTATTTATCAAGGATAGGAATCAGTGTGTATGTGATGACTTCGAAGATTGAGAGTAGGATGCCATGGTGGGGGTCTTATTCCTATCTTGAAAGATGTGAGTAGAGAATTGGACGCCGTTGAGGGGACTTACACCAATCTCAAAGAGGTTGATAGAGAATTGGAAGCCGTTGAAGGGACTTACACCAATCTCGAAAGGGGTTGGTAGAGAATTGGAAGCCGTTGAGGGGACATACACCAATCTCAAAAAGGTGTTGAGAATAGGATGCGATGTTCCATAAAGGGGAGTCTTACTCCTATATTAAAGATGTAGGTAGAGAATTGGAAGTCGTGGAGGAGCCTTACACCATTCTCGAAAGGTTGAGAATATGATGTGATGTTCCACAAAGGAGAGTCTTACTCTTATCTCGAAAGGTGTGAGTAGAGAATTGGACACAGTTGAGGGGACCTACACCAATCTCAAAGAGGTTGGTAGAGAATTGGAAGCTGTTGAGGGGACTTACACCAATCTCAAAAGGTTGAGAATAGGATGTGATGTTCCATAAAGGGGAGTCTTACTCCTATCTCGAAGATGTAGGTAGAGAATTGGAAGCCGTGGAGGGGCCTTACACCAATCTCGAAATGTTGAGAATAGGATGTGATGTTCCATAAAAGGGAGCCTTACTCCTATCTCAAAGATGTAGGTAGATAATTGGAAGCCGTGGAGGGGCCTTACACCAATCTCGAAAAGTTGAGAATAGGATGCGATGTTCCAAAATGGGGAGTCTTACTCCAATCCCGAAGATGTAGGCTGAGAATTGGAAGCCATGGAGGGGCCTTACACCAATCTCGAAAGGTTGAGAATAGGATGTGATGTTCCATAAAGGGGAGTCTTACTCCTATATTGAAGATGTAGGTAGAGAATTGGAAGTCGTGGAGGGGCCTTACACTAATCTCGAAATGTTGAGAATAGGATGTGATGTTCCATAAAGGGGAGTATTACTCCTATCTCAAAGATGCAGGTAGAGAATTGGAAGCAGTGGAGAGGCCTTACACTAATCTCGAAAGGTTGAGAATTGGATGTGATGTTCCATAAAGGGGAGTCTTACTCCTATCTCGAAGATGTATATAGAGAAT
>NEWO01000218.1:562041-574339 GCA_003013225.1 Phalaenopsis aphrodite
ATTAATCTGCTTCAACAAAGATGTCACAGATCGAACATTGGCTGATGCCTAAAAAGGTACAACGAGCTATATAAAAAAAGGTACATTCATAACATCTTATGCCATGAATACATTGTAGGTTGAATATATCAGATACATATCATGTTGCTATATAAAAAAAGTGAACCCTCTAACCATCTGTACCAGATATGATGAGCTCCTGATCAAGCAGACCTTCTAAGCCATGCTCCAGAATAAGAGTTCCCTTTCGCATGTACTTAGAGGTACAACCCTCTCACAACTTGTACAGCAGTAGCTCTTCCAGTTCCGGGTCCAGTCGGAATCCATATGGTATTTTGTTGTCATCTATCCTGCTGAAAGTCACAGACACCCTACGGTGTCGTAACCCTGGAATGCAATGTTTGGCGACGTCTGCACTGTTGCCTTTAAGAAATAGCACTGAACCGACTGGTAGAGGAATCTCCACAGAACCTCTGAACTCACCAAGGCTGACGATATTGATTTCTTTCCCAAATAAAATATTGATCTTGCTAAAAATGAGACCGTGCACAAGGGTCTTACAAAATCATGATGATCAATGTGTGGAGGAATGCAATCACCCTCTTCGTAGATGTTGATAATACAACTATTTGGAATGCAGGTAGCAGGCAAAATACTCCATTTGACCATTCTTTTGATCATCCACTTTATCATTGACGGTAGTGGATCTACTTAGTCGTGTCTGAGGATCCCAGGCTGATTCCCCTATCTGTCATTTGTGAAGTTATAACAGCAGCCACACTAAATGGTGACTCTCCCTTTTCCTCTCATCCATTTCTTCGGCTCAGAGTATGTTCTTTCCATGAGAAGGCCCGCCCGACCTCTATCTCTCAAATCAAAGATGCAGTCCAGAATGCATCTTTCGTCACTCTCAGAGAAGACCCTGGTATACAGCTCCAAGCTTTCCAGTATGTTGGCAAATTTACTTTACATTTCGCCACATCGATAACCCCAAAATAATCAAAGTTTCAAAGCAAGTAGAGGCAAGTGACATCAGGTTGCATAATATGTTTTCATACATCGTTCATTTATTGGTAACATGAATCTTTCGCCCTAGAAGTCCACTAACTGGTAAGCTCCTCTTGTGTAGACCTTTTCAACGACAAATGGTCCCTCCCATATCGGCTAAAAATTTCCATCTATTTTGCGGCGTGCAAGAATAGACCTTTTGAGCACAAGTATGAGGTCACCAACTTTGAATGTCCTTGGGCGGACCAATTTATCATGGGCTTGTACTAGCTTTGCTTGGTAAAGCTCTAAATGTTGTTGTGTTTCTAGTCGTTTTCCCTCGAGACTTTCCAGTTCTTCAAGTCTGAGTTTTGCACTTTCTTCTGTTGTGAGTTGATTGACAACAGCGACTCTAAGAGCTGGTGTCTGGATTTCTAGTGGGAGTACGACCTCAGACCCGTACACGAGCATATAGGATGTACACTGAGTGGGAGTCATGAAAGTCGTCTGATAGGCCCACAAGGCTTCTAATAGTTTATTGTGCCAATCCTTTATGTTTTCATCCAGCGTCTTCTTCAAAATCTGTATTAGTGTTTTATTGAAAGCCTCAGCCAGACCATTTGCTTTGGGATAGTAAATCGTAGAGTATCTCCTATCTATTCCATGCTTTTGACAAAATTATTGATCTTCATGCTTCTGAAAGCTGTCATATTGTCAGAAATTATTCTTCACGGTACTCTGAAACGATAGAAGACTTGGCTTTTGAAAAATTGAAGGACGTGTTGTGTCGTAACGTCACATAACGTACTGTCTTTGCCTATTTGGAGAAGTAATCTGTAGCGACAAGTATAAACCTGTGTCCTTTAGAAGATGGAAAGTCTATCGGATCTATTATGTCTGTGCCCCAACACTCGAGTGGCCACAAGGCAACAGTTGGGTGTAGCACATTCGGAGACTGGTGCAAGACCACCCCTGCACTGGGCATTAGTGACAATTTCTGGTTGTATCCATGCAATCAGACATCATTGCTGGCCAATAATATCCGAGTCTTTTGATCTTCATTTTCATTTTCGGCCCTGACTGGTGAGCGCCACATAATCCAACATGTACTTCTTTGATATTAGTCTGTGCTTCGGCTCTGCTCAAACACCGTAACCACATCTGGTTGAATGATCTTTTGTAAAGAACGTTTCCCATTAGGGCGTAAGACATAACCCTTCTTGTGATGTGATGCGCCTCAGACTTGTCTTCTGACAGCTTTCCAGTATACAAATATTCTATTAATGGCTTACGTCAATCTTTGTTTATGTCTGCAACTGTATTTATTGTTTCTTCTTTTCCAAGCTTGTGTAGAGTTTTAAAGTCAATCTGAGACAAGACTCGTCTTCCTTGCATTGTGACTTCAATGAAATCCTCCGGGGGACATGCCATTTCTTTAGCAAGTTTTACTATCTCCCCTAAGAATCTGGTAGAAAGTCACATCAGGAATCTGCTCCAGTAACTTCATTGTGTATTGACGATATTTTGTTAATCTTGGTTTCAGAATTTTGTATTGTCCGGCGAATTGCTGGATGACGAGTTGGAAGTCACCATAGATGGAAATTTTTGTTATATCCATTGAGATTGCAACTTCCAACCCGATGATTAAAGCTTCATATTCTGCTTCACTGTTGGTACACGGCTCTGTCAGGTGGTATGAGAATCTCAACATACCCTTATATGGTGTGATAAAGATCAAACCAATCCCTGCTTTGCCTGGTATAATTGTGTCTGATCCTTTATCTTTTCTAGCTAATGAAGCACCATTGAAGTACATTTCCCAGCGTTGCGCTCTAGAGAATTCCATTTGTAGTATTTGATCGTCTAGTAACTCGTTGTTGAGAGAGGACCCAACTGACAGTGGGTGTGCAACGAGAAAGTTTGCTAGTATCTGTCCCTTGATTGCACGGAGGGGAACAAAAGTTATATCAAACTGCAGTAAGATCATTGACCATCTTGCTAGACGTCCGGAGAGTGTTGGTCGGGTCATCAGGTACTGCAATAACTTTTGAGATTAGGGTAATCTTGTGAGAAAGCATGTAATGTCTAAACTTTTGGGCGAAAATTAATGCCAGATAATGCTTCTCAAAGGGTGGATACTTTATCTCCGCCGGTATTAGACGACGACTCAAGTAGTAGAGTGCATTTTCTTTACCCTCAACCTTGACTTGGGCTAAAATGGCTTTAAGAGAGTCATCTAAGGCTGCGGTATAAAGTATCAAAGGTTTCCCTTGGATAGAGGCTGCCAAGACAGGACGTGTCATTAAATATTGTTTAACATCCTCGAAAGCCTGCTGGCATTTCCTTCCCGAATAAATTTGACATTCTTTTTAATTAATGCCAAGAAAGGCTGACACCTACCTGAGAGATTAGAAATAAAGCGTCGCAGATATGCTAACTTCCCTTGGAAGGAACGTAGTTGTTTTAAAGTTTTAGGAGGAGGCATTTCCAAGATAGCTTTAATTTTATCCGGGTCGATCTCGACACCCCTATGATTGACAACAAATCCCATAAATTTCCCAGAGGTAACGAAAAATGCACACTTTAAGGGATTCATTTTAAGGTCATATCATCGTAATCGTTCAAAAACGATCCTCAAATCATACAAATGGCCTATTTTTTGTTTACTTTTGATGACCAAATCATCCATGTAGCGTTCTAATTGGTTGTGAATGAGGTTGTCAAAAAATCTTTATCATTGTGCGCTGATATGTAGCGTTGACGTTCTTTAGGCCAAAGGACATCACTGTGTTGCAGAAAATTTTGATCGGTGTTCTGAAGGCTGTAAGTGTTGCATCCTCAAGAGCCATCTTGATTTGGTTGTTTCCCAACGATCTGTCCATGAAGGAGAAAATTTCATGTGTTGAAGCAATATCCACCATCATTTTTGGTATGGGTAGTGGAAACTCGTCTTTTGGAGATGCTTAGTTCAAATCTCTGAAGTCAACACAAACACGGATCTATCCATTTTTCTTTTTAACAGGTGCAATATTAGCCAATCATATGGGGTACTACTCTTCTTTCACAAAGTTGGCGTCTATTAATTTCTTCACCTCAGTGATGACTTGTTGTTCTATTTCGAGGTGCATTCTCCTGGGAGCTTGTTTTATTGGGGTTATATTATTGTCCACCCCGAGTTTATGGACTGCAACTTCTGCGGACAGTCCTGACATTTCATCGTAGCTCCACGCGAAGCAATCTTTGAATTTTGTTAATAGTTTGATCAATTCTGAATATTCTTTGTCATTGAGTAGAGAACTTATAAATGTAGGTCGGGGTTGTTCTTCAGTCCCGAGGTTAATCTCTTTCAATTCATCAACAATAGATTTAATTTCCTCCTGAAATTCTGGCGGAGCATCTTCTATTGGTTGATCAATAGAGTCATCCTCTATATCGAGACAATCCTCTTCTGACTCACCAGTAACAACCATGCAAAATTCAGAATCATCGACTGGTCTGACTGTACCAAATCTGAGACCCTCTTTTGAATTTGGAGTTTGACTTTTACCATTCCATAATTTTTCAAAAAGTTGAAATTTTTCTTTTTGCATTTTTTTGGTAAGTGTCCTTGTTGAATTAACCCTTGAACACAAGGCGAGAAGTAACTAAAAGGTAATTCCATTAGATCATTAGAATCATCATCCAAATTTACATGGTTTTCAAGCTCAGTAGAGATAGAAGAACAGTAAAACTTGATCAGTTTTGAACCAACACTACGGACTTCCTTGACCTCTAAAATCTCGACCCTTTGACGGAAAATTTGAGTGAGGGTCATAGAATTCACATAGTGGTTTATCCAATCATACATTGTTTCATATTCATTCTTTTCAGTATCTTCTAAGAATATCTCGTACTGGGGTTTCCATTTCGTCTTGTCATCTTTATCTCATCTTCAGAACTGTCTTCGTTACCAACGTTGATGGTTGGCCTAGTTCGTTCAATAATTAAATTGATCCTTCCTTTTCCACGTCCCCGGCCTCGACCTCGAGTGCGCAAACTAAAAGAACTTTCACCAACTCGTTGTAAGGGAGTGGTGGAAGATCGTTTAAGCGGAGTTAAATGACCTACTTTTTGTAATTCTTCTAAATCTTCTTCTTTGTTTGTGATAACTTCACAAGAGAAGACAGTCTTTTTTGGAGGCGCATAGTAGGAAGCATCTTCAAGGATACCAACTTCATGCACTGCAAATGGTTGTAGGTCTCCTTTAATGCAATTTTATTGACCATCTGCACTGGTGTAGAGATGATGGAACCATATTGTGCTCATGAATCCATGGTCGACCCAGCAGAGCGTTAAAAGAGGTCTTGGCGTTGATGATATGAAATTTAGTGGTTGTCACGAGTTCTCTAACCTTCATAAGTAATGTAATTGATCTGAGGGCTCTTTCTCCCTTTTGGTTGAATCCTCTTAACATCATCTTATCGGTCGTAAGCTCTTGGGCTTCAATATCCAAATATGCTAATGTTTGTAGGCTCATCATGTTAAGAGATGCTCTATGATCTACTAAAACTCTGGACAACATAAATCTGTCGATGCTGATAGAGATGTAGTGTGAATGATTGTGGTCGGTGGTACCGAGCAGTAAGTCTTCATCTGTGAAGGTTACCCAAGGCTGTTCTTTCAACGAACAAACTTCATCAGAGGATATGCTGGCCAACTGAGCTAAGCAAATTTCTGGATCAAGCAAAGCTGTAACTTGAGACTCTCTCATCTCCTTTGACAGGATTAGAGCGTCGTAAATGCATAATCAGGCCAGCAACTTTCTAAGATGAGCTAGCACATTGTAGTCTACTTTATATGATCCTCCGATTTTATCTTGATTATGTGGTTCTTCCACTAGTGGAGGTCCAGGTATCTCTTCTTGGGTCATTATTTGATTTTCTTTATCTGTTGGAGTTGTTCTTGGTGGTAAAATGTTTCTGCTCCTTAAGTTAACTTATGTGATTTCTTCTTCTTGAGATATCATTGTTGAATCTTCCGATGTCTCTTTCTCTTCATACGAAAGATCTAAGTTGATGGTAAGCAGTGTACCATGATGTTCAAGAATTGGCTCCTCGTTATCGGTGTTATCGTAAGCGGTGTCATTGATATCTTCTTTGGACTTGACAACGAGTTCATCAGACTCGGGTACGATTTGAGGATTATTTTGGGGATCGAGATCAAACCTAGATCGGGCATGATCAGTTATGTTATCACTAGAAATAGTTAAAATGTAGCCAAAATCACACTCATTAGATTCATAAGACCCCGGGAGGACAAAAAGATAATCATACAAAGTCAGGGATTCGAGGATTTTCTTCCCCAAATCCGAGACAACTAATATAGTATAGGCAGCCGCTATCCTACCCCTCATGCTATCAATCTTTATAGTGGGGCTTTTCTTCTTCTTCTTTGTCTTTAACGATGATAGATCTCCTAACAAAACCTTCATCTCGGGCTTCGTATGTTGCAGACTCTGAATGGAGGCTTATTTTGATGCAAATAGGAGCTTGTTCAGTATTTTCTTGGATGATCTTCTCCAGAGCACATTCAATTCTTCTTTGGTATTTGTAGAAGTTTGTTTCAATGAATCCTGTATTTGATTAAGGACCCTATTGAGTTCATCACAAGTTGTACTCCATCCATCTGTTCCAGTATATGGATCAATTGGGGAGATTGGCTCGGTCGAAATCATATTTATGGAACCTTTTTCAGGTTCTTTTAAATATTCTTTCGGAATTGTTATATTCTCTTCTTTAAGGTTCCCCTTGAGCCAGTCTTTAAAGATGAAGCATTTTTCTATAGTGTGCCCGACCAACTAGTGGTATGGGCAATAATTTGGTTCATTCTTCTTATCCACCTCTTCGGGCCTCTTTGGATATGGTAGTTTGAATTCTGGCTTCTTCATCAGACTTCTAAATATTTTCAGTATAGCTTCATCTTTGAAAGAATACACCGTCTTACATCGCTCTGACAGGGACATTTTCTTATCCCCTGTCTGAGGTGATCCTTCTTGAGGAGGTCACTGGTTGGATTGATGATTCTGTTTCTGAGAGTATTGTGAAAAGACTAGTGAAGCTCTTCTCCATATATTTTTATCGATTGATTTCCTTTGTCGATGGTCTCTACTACTCCTGATTTCTTTTCAAACACTCTGGTCACCTTAGCCTTTTCATGTGGCTCAATGTGCTTAATTTCCTCTTGAAGACTGCTGACTTTACTAAGTAGCTTCTCGAAGGATTTGATGGTGAGTCCCTTGAGCATGAAAGCTACTGGCCCATGAAATCTCTTGAGTAGAATTTCAATCGCATGATGTTCCTGTAACTGAGGTTAACATTTCATGCTAAGGCTTCTTCACCTCAAAATATAGTTTAGCAAAGTTTTGCTAGGATTTTTCTTTTCCATCATGAGTTCTCCAATAGACACATGGTGTTGTGCCCCAGCAAATCTTTTCACAAAAAATTGTTCCAATTCAAAAAATGTTTTAACTGACCCATTGGGCAAGTCAACATACCTATCGAAAGAAATTCCTGATAAGCTGCTAACAAACTGCTGGAAGAATAGAACTTCACTATTTCTCGTGTGGCCATAGTTGGCTCAGAAATGTGTTATATGATGTTTGGGATTTCCAGTCCCATCGAATATCTTGAAGTTTGGGACCACAAAATGCTTGGGAAAAGGCACGACATCGAATTCCTCTGGGTAAGGTTTACCTTTTAGAATCAATGCACCACCTTTAGATTTGGTTAAGGCGTCCCGCACTTGTTCAACCATTTTCTTGAATTCCTTTTCTGGCGTGGCACTTGATGGAGAATCCTTTCTATGTTGCTCGTCTCTGTTTGCTGAAGCAACCTCTTTTCTTTCATCTGTGATGTGCATGATCTCAGGCTGATTGATCTCTGTAGAAGCCAATTGTGGTGCTTGTGATTGCCCCTGAATAGTGGCCATGACGGTCATGGCTGTGGTCTTCTCTTCTATTCTTTTCTCAAGTAGACTAACTTGCTCATCCCTTAGGAGGACAACCCTACGCAGTTCATCTATGGCGTTCTCTTCCGTGTGAAGTTGAACCTCGGGCATAGAAGTGGTGGCTCTGGTTTCAATTACATGGACATGCATGAAAACTTCTTCCAAGTAATCATTGCAATCAAAATTTTCATCATCACTATCGACAGAAACTCCGTGTTCTCCAGCTAACTCAAAAATATCGATCTTGAGTTTCTCAAATTTCTCTTGAATTATTGTTTGCTTGATCACTTTAAGATCCGGAGGACCCTGATGGACATCCTCTACTTGCTCCTTCATCTAGCTGGCTATTGCTGGTTTTATTTCCTGTTTTTGTCCCGCGGGCTCACTGGACTGTATCGATGCAGCGACCTTGGGTACCCATACCTTTTTCATTTTCGACGATGATGTCTCAGGACGGAGTGTCTTAGTAGAAATATTGGTATGTCAAGGGAAAGCATGCTCCCCGTGGTGTAGACCGGCTACAGTGCTAGTAATCGTCTTGTCTTTGCCTTTGGAATTGTAGAAACGTCTCCATAATGGATAACGTGTAAGATTTTTGGGCCCGGTCTCGATTTAATCGTTCGAGAACCTGCGGTCTTGGTGGCAGTGTAATCAGTAGTAATCACTGTGGTATCAACTCTGTTCCCTAAAAGAAACCAAACGGGGATGCGAGTAGGTGGTACTCTAGTTGTCTTATGGGACTGTTTGCCAGATTTGACGCTCTTAAAATTTTCCTTCTTCATGCGAGGGGAAATTGCATCTCCCACTTGTTTAAGCAACTCACTAACTGAACATCCTTTTTTGGTAGCGACCAAAGGAAAAAATGTTGAGATTTTCATACTTATTTTATACTGATTTTGATGATATTTCACTTTAAAGAAGGGTATTTTTTATGTTTTGTTTCAGGTATGATGAATTATGGACTTTTGGAGAAAAAGAGACAAAAACGGTGCAATTTGGAGCAAAAACGAGCCAGAAATGAAATTTTAACCTGTCACCTTTCGATAAGTCTTTCGATGCTTAATCTCTTTTACACTTCTTGCATATTTTTGAATGAAATTACACTTTAAAGGAAGGTTGTTTTCATGCTTATTTTGTAGGGCTATTTGTTAGGAATGAAACAAAAACTGAAATGGGGCGAAACAGAGCTAAAACGAAGTGAAATGGTGGAGCTGCGCAGTCTACTTGCCGACGGTGTCCAAAAAGGCACCGACAGCGAGATTTACCCAAGAAGACCAAAAAATGACAGAAAAGCTCACCGACGGCGGCCTCGAGCCCGCCGATGGAGCCCGAGATGGTTATGGGCCGAAATTCAACGTATTTGGAAGTTTTTTGAAAGGATTCTTGTGACAACTCTTCAAACTTCATCCCTATACTTTAAAAGAATGAATTTAGGTTAGAAAAAGGAGGTTTGTGTGAGAGGAATGTTAGGAAAAGTGTGGAGAAAGTTTAGGATTTTTAGAATAAGAGTAGAAATGTAGATTTCTACCCTTTTGGAGAGATGGAGAGGAGATTTTGAGAGAATTTGTAAGGAGATGTTCTAGAATTGCATGGATCGGCGAGAGACTTTTTGGGATAGATTTTCTTCTTTCTTTCAAGGGAAAAAACTAAGTATTGTGTTCTTCATTATCTTATGGTTTTGTACACACTTATCTAGTAATTTTTCTTTGATGAAATGAAGTTTTTCGTTATGTTTTCTTCATGCTTTGTGATGTGTTTCTCTTACTCTCTTCTTGTTTAGAAATAATGATATGAGAAGATTATGCCATTGTTTTCATTTTACTTTTCTTTCGTAATGAGTATAATTCATGTTTAGGATTTTGTGATGCATGTTAGAAGTGAATTTAATTATCAATGTGATGGTTTTTACTTGCACTTTATTTACATTACAATAAAGGCCTGTTGTAGTGTTAAAATTCATTGTAATTGCATTAAGAACTGAGAGGGCTGTGTAATTCTCAATAAATTCGAACCACATTCAGATTCCATGGATGGTTAAGTTCATGGGAGTTGAATGCAAATAACTAAAGAAATATACTTTGATGGGCGTAGAATTGTAGATTTTAGGGTGACAGACTAAAATCCCTAATTCGGTCCTATTGTTTGAGTACTGAAACAGAGATGTTAGCCCTTAGACGAGGGGAATGTGGGAGCTCTGAAGTGAGAACCAATATCCTCCCAGCCTAGCCACGAATTCAGTAAACAAGCATATGATTAGTCAATGTTCTTTATACCTGGACCAAAGAGTAAAGAATAAGATTGCTCTTATTTGACACATACAATATTTAATGCATCTCATTCCTTTACATTATCCAATTTATTACATAATATAATAGTTTTTAATATCTCAAAATTCTCCAAACCAATTCATCCAAAAAGGGTTATCTTCAGAATTAATATTTGCATTTAATTATAGTTACAATATTTACATTTAACAATTGCATTTAGGAGTAGTTGCTAGATAAAACATCATTTTGATCGACATTCCAAACTAAGGACTAATTGTAGTAAACTAGGATTTGATTAAAGACCTCTTACCTCATTTCTATGTGGGATCGATAAACGGGACTCCACTAGAGCCTTGTATTACTTGAGCGATACGTATACTTGCGTTTGAAATTGTGACTTTACAAAACCATTATAAATATATAAATCTGAGTTCATAAATTCTTGCATATTAAAAGTTGCATCAAGTTTTTGGCGTCATTGTCGAGGGTTTAAATCTTCTAGTAGTGGTGTCAAATTCTTCTATTTTTAGGTATATGAAAAGTCGCTATCAATTTTTTGGAGCTGTTGCCGGGGACGCTTCGGTAAGAACTTTAGGAGAATTTTAGTTGAATTAATTAGGCTTAAACTTGGAAAACTATAGTGTCGTAAAAAAAACTATTTTGGTATGAAAAGTGTTTTTATATGAAAAGTGTTGTGAAAAAAAAACTGTTTGTGTGAAAAATAAGGTGTTCGTGAAAATGTTTTATTGTATTGAATATATTTCATCTATTATTTGTTTAATTGTTAATGTATTGTTTATTGTGTTACGTATGCAAAACAAAGGATCTGCAGGACTTGTGCCTTAAAATCCCGAGTTTGAAAAAAAGAAAAAAATAAAAATACAAAGAGGACTCAAAAAACTAGAAATGGAAATGGAAAACTTTCAAAATAATAACTTGGAAAATCATCATACTTCATTGATGGATTACGTAAATCCTACGACAGATGAAATTCACTCAAGTGTAGAAAATCCTGTCGTAGAAGCTGACTCATTTGAAATAAATCCTGAGATTATCGAACTAGTGCAGAATAATCAGTTTGGGGGAATTCATTTGGAGGATCCCTATTTACACTTATCAAATTTTGTAGAACTTTGTGCTATATTTCGTTATAACGGTATGTCAGACGATGCTGTTAGACTAAGGGTTTTTCTTTTCTCACTAAGGGATAAGGCTAAAATGTGGTTATACTCATTAGCACCTAGCTCTATTAAAAATTGGCAGGAGTTAACTCAAAAATTTCTAACTAAGTATTTTCCACCTTCAAGGACTACTAAACTTAGAAAAGTTATTATCTCATTTTGTCAGTATGAAGGGGAATCAATATACGAAGCTTGGGAAAGATTTAAAGAACTCCTAAGAAAGTGTCCACATCATACTCTACCTGATTGGTTAATCATTCAAACTTTTTATAGTGGGTTAGTAGAATCCCTTAGGTTTATAACTGATGCTGCTGCTGGTGGATCATTAATGTCAAAACCATTTGATGAAGCGTATGTGTTAATTGAAAATATAGCTGCAAACAAATTTCAATGGCCTTCTACAATGGTAAATCCTAAAAAAGTAGCCAATGTTCATGACTCAGATGTGATTACAGTTGTTGCATCTCAAGTTGCTGCAATATTAAAAAAGTTGGACCAATTTGGAATGAACCAAACTCAATTTACTCCAGTAAGTGAGGAATATTCATTAGGGCATATGATTGATTCTAACTTATCATATGAGACTTTAAATACCATAAACAACCCATATTCTAACTTTTACAACCCAGGTTAGAAGAACCAACCTAATTTTAACTGGTATCATACTACTGACGGTGGAAACCAAAAATGGGAAAATAATCATGCAAATCCTAATGGAAGTTAGAATAATGAGGGGAACACAAACTATAGACCTTCATATCCACCGGACTCTAATAATGATCAACAATTTTAGAATAAGAAGATGTCTATGGAAGAAGTGGTATTACAAATGGGAAACCAGTTGCAAAGTCAAAATGCTTCGATTAGAAACATAGAGAA
>NEWO01000218.1:576283-645807 GCA_003013225.1 Phalaenopsis aphrodite
GGTTGATGTTTGGGAGATGTTTGGATTGTAAGTGGTTTGATTTACTTTTTATGTGTCATGAGGGTGATGATTCCTTAAATTCTTATTATGGTTAGAGTTGTATGTTCTTTTGTGGTAATTGGATTGACGAGCCCACTACAACTTGGGTCTCACCCAGACTTGAGTTTTGCAAAAGACTATGAATTTTTACAGTGATAGTTCCATCTCAATTTTGTTACTTCCTTTCTTGGACTTTGTTTTTATTTGATAAGAGTCACGAACCTATTAGATGAGTAACTTGCAAATGATCTTACACTATCCTTATAACTGCTAGATGTGCTTAATTATTGGGATATGATGATGTCTGGTGTTGGTGCTCGAGAACCAATATATCAGGGATAATCTTATCTTTGGGATTAGAATCTATAAAATCATTTATAAGCACTCAATATATTTGTGTAGGAATTCTGTTAGAAATTGGAAGTAAGTAAGTGAGATGCGATGAGATGGAGGAAGAATTGACCTCATTTATCTTGTTTGTGTGTTTGTGTTTGTGTTTGTGTTACAATTTATAAGACTTGAAGAACATATTTATATTCTAATACTGATACATGTTATGCTAGTTAGAACTTTGTTTAGTTAATTTCATTCTGGCATGTTTAGTTTAGATTTACTTTCTACTACATTTTTCTATCCTAATAAATAATTGTAGATGTTTTTGATAAAAATTTGTGGTAGATATAATTTCTAAGCTATTTTTCTTCCTAAATGTTATACATGCTAAAAGTCAAGTTTGGGGGTAGGAAGAAAAATGAAATTTTAAATTGAATATATTTTCTTTTAGTTTAATATTTTTGCAAGCATATTTTAGGCTTAATTTACTTACTCATGTTGTCATTCTATCCTGATTATGCATGTATATGAATTTGATAGGATATTGTAGCAGTAAGTAGATTTAATTTTTACTTTTTTTCCTGCTATATTTTATAGAATTAATTGCAAAATATTTAAAAATTTAAGTTTGGGGGAGGGAAGAAAAAAATTAACTATTAGATGTTCTCAATTTAAATATTTTCAAATATTATTAATATGATTTTAAGTAGTTAATTTAATTCAGAGAACTACATTTTGTAGATATTTAAATATTATGGTATATTTAAAGAAATATTTTGTAATGAAAATTAATTTTGTAGAGTAAGATATTTAATATAAGAGAATAAGACTATAGTTAACTAATTAAAGTAAAGGAAACTATATTTTGAAGTATTAAGAATCTTGGAAATTCATTTGAGAAAAAAAGATTGGGGGCTCAATGATGTAAAAGCTATGAAATATTTATAAGATAAATGAATGCTTTGAGTTTCAAATTTAGGGAAAGAAATGTGATGTTGAAAATAATTAAAGGCTATTCAGATATAGTAATCCTCACTTGAAAAAGAAAAAAGAAAGGATTGACAACAATTCCTGAAAGAAAAGAAAAATATATAGGATTGAAAGCAATCCAAATGAAAAAGAGAAAAGAAAAGAAAGAAAAAAAAATATAAAAGTGAGGAGAAGCTTGAGGAGATGCCTAATAAAAAATTGGCTTCACTGGACCTACCTAAAGGGAAAACCTAAATACATTCCTAAACTTATATTTATGGATTAGCATCGTTTACTAGTAGTGTTCTCATGAAGTTCCTATCATTTGAATATTCTAAGTGACTTAATATTACAACATATAGTCATTCTTGAAATGAATAGAAAACTAGAACTCTTAAACTTGATGACTAGATAATCTTGTACCTACAAAGTTAATTTATTTACTTGAACTTTTTCTGAAAATCTCACTATGGTATTTACTTAAATCAAACTTATAGAATTTCTGACTTTCAAGGGAAAAAATAAGATTTGTAAACACTTATGTAGTGGATTTTCTTTGATGAAATGAAGTTTTCTGATGTGTTTTCTTCATGCTTTGTGATGTGTTTCTCTTACTCTCCCTTCTTGTTTGGAAATAATGACATGAGAAGATTATGCCATTGTTTTCATTTTACTTTCTCTTGTAACAAGTATAATTCATGTTTAGGATTTTGTGATGCATGTTAGAAGTGAAATTAATTATCAATGTGATGGTTTTTACTTGTACTTTATTTACATTACAATAAAGGCATGTTGTAGTGTTAAAATTTGTTGTAATTGCATTAAGGCCCGAGAGGGCTGTGTAATTCTCAACAAAGTAGAACCACATTCAAATTCCATGGATGGTTAAGTTCATGAGAGTTGAATGCAAATAAATAGGGAAATATATTTTGATGGGCGTAGAATTGGAGATTTTAGAGTGGCAAACTAAAATCCCCAATTCAGTCCTATTGTTTGAGTACTGAAGCAGAGATGTTAGCCCTCAAGTGAGGGAAATGTGGGACTTTCGAAGTGAGAGCTGGTATCCTCCCAGCCTAGCCACGGATTTAGTAAACAAGCATAAGATTAGTCAATGTTTTTTATGCCTTGACCAAAGGGTAAAAAATAAGATTACTCCTATTTGGCACATACAATATTTAATGCATCTCATTCCTTTACATTATCCAATTCATTACATAAGAATAATACTTTTTAATATCTCAAAATTCTCCAAACCAATTCATCCAAAAAGGGTTATCTTTAGAATTAATATTTGCATTTAGTTATAGTTACTATATTTACATTTAACACTTGCATTTAGTAGTAGTTGCTAGATAAAACATCATTTTAATCGACATTCTAAACTAAGGACTAATTGTAGTAGACTAAGATTTGACTAAAGACCTCTTACCTCGCTTCCCTGTGGGATCGATAAACGGGACTCCACTAGAACCCTATATTACTTGAGCGATACGTACACTTCGGTTTGAAATTATGACTTTACAAGATCATTAAAAATACATAAATCTGAGTTCATAAATTCTTGTATATTAAAAGTTACATGAAGTTTTTGGCGTCATTGCCGAGGGTTTAAATCTTCTAGTAGTGGTGTCAAATTCTTGTATTTTTAGATATATAAAAAGTCATTGTCAGGTAGCAATCCTTTTCAAAACTGCACTAACTTGAGTGATAGGAGTGAACTTCTTTCTCTCCTCATCGTGTCCATGAAGTGGTGGTAATGCGGTAGTGATTTTTTGGATACTCTCGTATCGATCAGTATCCGTCATAAGATGGAATCTACTCCCTCATAGGAGTGGATAAATTTCTGGTAACACTTCTTCATCTTGATGAGGGTCCTCCTCAATGGGTTCCTCTTTCAGAGCCTGAGCTTTAATGGCCCTCCGAACTTTTCTATTATGGTTCCTCTTTTGAGTTCGGGTCAGTGGTACAGTCCTCAAACTTGATCCAATTTCAAACACGGGTGGTGGGATAGTTAATCCCTCAGTCGGATCTTCATTAATCATTACTTCTTTCTCCTTAGCAATAGCGGGGATAGCAGGTTTGGTGAGAGCCGTGACAACAGTAGTTTTAGACTTCTTGCAGGTAGGGAAGTCTTGAAGGTAGTTCAGGCTGAATTCTACAGATGGTTCCTGTATTTCCAGTGCGGTGATCTTCATCACTACAAACGGGGCTTTCCCGAGGATGACCTCAAAATCTTCAAGTTCGGCTCCAAATTTTATGGTAGGAGCGAGGTTGTGGGCTTCGTGACTCGTCGGCAGGTTGCAGGAAAAGGGCAGCGTTGGGTAGGCCATTGCATCAGGCTTTAAAACAGAAAGTTTCGGGGTTAGCTATATGGCCAAAAACCTTATAATTTTTAGTGAAAGAACTGAAAGTATAGGTTGATCTGTAAATCGAACGGGTCTTAATTTATGGGTATTTTAAAATCTTGTTTAAGAAAAAGTGTAAAATTTAATTAGTATAAGAAAATTTCAAAGCGCACGCAACACAACACAATTTGATTTAATTTGCAGAATAGAAAATCAAATTTAGAAGGGAGATGTGAAGTATTTTAGGACCCAGTGCGGGACCTATTTAGTGACAGACAATGCCCAGGTGAAACAAGTCCATCGACACACCTATTATGGATCCGACCCCACATGAAAATTTAAAGAGTCTTTAATGGCCTTCTAAACCCCTTTGTTCAATGATGGTTGTACAACTAGTTCCAAAGTCCAAGGAGTTAACCATACTTTCCCAAGACAGAAATGGGTAAAGAATGTCAAAAGAAGAAGGGTAATTTGGTCCAAGAGGGACATGGAAATATTACCGATGGTGTGAAGATAATATTTACTGATTTGTATGAAGAGAAAAGCTTCTCCCCAGTGGAGTCGCTAGAAATTGTTGGTGATATTTTGTGTTGGAGAGTTGCCCGTAAGAAGCTGTCGGTCATCGGAATCGAAATCTCGTCGCCCGCTTTAGAAGGACGTTTAATTCACATATATATTAAGTTTTAAAAAAATATGAAATCAAACTGTAATTGTTTAAATGAAAGAGCGATGTACCTCAAACCCTGTTCTATCCCGAAGGATAAACATAAGACTTGAGAATGAGGCTTGATCAAATAAACTAAGGAATATATGACATCCGTTTGGTCTGCGAAACCTTTATATTTTCCGACAAGTTCCTCTATTTAATATAAAGAATTAAACAGGGTTTATATTAAGCCGGGTTTGGACATTCTTCCTATAAGGGCAAGCCCTCTATAGTTAATTGCATCTTAAATGACCAAAGTCACCTAAGAAGACTCTCGATAAAAATTAGGAAATATTAACTTCAAGGAGTTTCAAAGGGTAGGACTTTTCAATGAGATCGGATGTAGAGGTGTGAAAGGGGATTGGTTTAAATTTGGAACATTTTGTTGTAGACTCCAGAGGAGGAAGAACTAAGGGATGTCATAGATCTAGAGGAGAACCTCGGTGACTTCCCAAGTTATCTTAATATTTGGCTTCAGCTTTGAGGAGAAATGTTTAAGTGTTTCATCCTGCCAAATTTATTAGTTAGGGCTTACGTTCATGTGAAACAATCACACAAATAGCCTGAAAGATGTGAGGATTTAGGTCATGACAAATGACAACCTCGGAATCCTAAGGTAAGTTAGGGCGTATATTGTATAGCAAGGCTATACAAAGGTTTAAAGATAAGGTGAGGATTTATGTTGCATAAGTAAGCAACCTTGAAGTCCTATGACTTTTTTTGTTTAAGTCTAAGGAAGGAAAATTGGTTTAGCTGGGGAAGATAGGTTTTGCTGTTGAAGATGGTCGTGCTGCCCACCATGCTAGCTCCAAGATCCTTGCCGCAATGAGTTTGAGTTTTCTTGTGTGCCAAGTTTTGATGTTAAATCAGGTGGCCCTAAGGTTGTAGTTCTTTAAATTTTATGGGGACATGTTAAAGTTGGTTAGAGCGACACCAGTTAGGATCCTACGGTTCCCTCATTTCGGCATCACTATTTTCTATTGAATTCACTTAGTCCAAATGAACTTACTAAACTCAACTTAATGAGTTCCATAATTTCATTTAGGGAACCCTAAACCTTAAATCGTAGGAAGCCTTGTTAGCAACCGTAGGTTAACTCCTCCGAGAGATTCCCGATCATCTATTAGAGATGTTTTAATTTAGTTGAAGTTGTAGTTTTGTGTAATGTTTGTGATTAAATTTTGAGTTGTTTTATATTTTGAATGTTGTGGCGGTGAATTTTATCTTGGTTGATTTTATTTTTGGTTTTGGTTTTGGTTTTGTGGCTATCCTAATAGTTTTAGTTTTCATGCAGGGTGGCATCGTTGTTTACGATGCAAGTTTGCATGTATAAAAGTACAGTATGAAAGAATAAGAATGACAATGCTGAAAATTATAAAAGCGTACCTGACGAGTCTTCTCGTTCCACCACCTGAAACTTAAAAGGCATGTTAAGGCATTTTATATGAAACATGAAAGTAAAGTTTGGCGACCTACCTAACTCTAGGTCATATCTTGGTGGGTCCTTAAGAGTTTAATTAAGGATAATTCTGTTAAGCAAAACATATTAAGTTTAGTAGATCTCCGAGGTATCCAACAGATCTAAAGAAAGAAACAGGTCCGTGCTACTCTCTCGCTGCCTGGTGGAAAATCCAGAGTTCTTTTAAACTTATTATGTTGCTTAACAATTCATCCTATAAACACCCTAATGTTCAATGAATATTGATGTCTCAATTATTCCTAAGAATAGGGTAATTATCATTTGCAATTTAATTTGAAGATTATGTGGGTGAAGATTCTTAAAGAGGCAAGTTAGTGTTATTGGAACACTTATCCAAATTTTGGTTATAATTGGGCTTATAGTATTTGAAAGATGTTTTAATTTTAAATGATGTTTACTTTTCTAATCCTTATTTAAATGAAACTTGATTTAGCCTAAGTCGCTACTAAGACCTTAAGACCTAGATGAGTGTCTTACTTGGTTTTGAAAGGTTAAGCTTTAGGTGGTCATAATTCATGATTTGAATCTTACTTGAAAATCAAAATAGGGTATTAAATTGATTAATTATTGACTTCAAAAGTTATACCCCTAACTCCTAGGTTCATTTTATTTTAATAAACACCCAAACTTTAATAATTTAGGTATTTATTAACTTATCTTTTCAATTAAGAAAGTGAGGTTGGTTTCTACCAATTAACCCCTTGTATTTCAAACATCCAAATTAAGATAAGAGGTTACCCATTTCACTCTTTGAATTAAGCCTAAATGTTAATTAAGGCTAAATTTCCAAAATTACTCATTTGCCCATAAGGCTCTAACACTTCATAATTTATCAAATTCAATTCAAATGACTTTAAAATTTTTATCCAACCTCATTCATGGGTTAATTAAGACATCAGAGGATAAAATATGATTTTTCAATATTTAATTTATTTTATATAATTATTTTCATGAAAAATAAGATTTTTCAAATAAAATTCCTAACTTGGTCAAGGTAAATCCTAATCCCTTAAAATTTTTACTGGAGATAGACCTAGACTAGAGAAACCTTTGTACCAAATTTCATTATTTTTTGAATTTTACTTGATTTTAAGAATTATTTTAACTTCAGGGGTATTTATTAAATATAAAATTTTTTAAATGGGGAAAATTAAGTTTTATATTTTTTGAAAAATCTCCATGAGGTCGCAGAACTCATAGAGAAGATTTTATATTTTTTTGTGTTTTATTTGATTTATTGGAATTATTCTTAATGAAAACCCATTTTAGCCTTTAAAAAAATTATTTTTTAGCTTTAAAATTCAATATCTTTATTTAGAAAACCAGGAAAAATATTTCATTTTATCTTACGTGCTTAAGAAACAATTTTGAACATTTTCATGAATTTTATTATTTTTGTGATTTTTATGGATTTTTAATTATTTAAATATTTAAAATAGCTAAAAATCAACTTTTTATTTTAGATATTATTTTATTTTTAAAAAATACCCCTGATCACAGAGAACTCAAAAGCCTAAGTTTTATAATTTTTCAAGTTATATTTTGATTTTTAGAAATCATTTTTATTCCAAAAATGTTGTTTAACTTGAGAAATTAATTTAAGTTATCAAATGAACTTAAAATGCTTTGAAATTTTTATGATGAGTTTTTTGGATTCTAAGAAATAGTGGTGATAAAAAATCAAGTCATTTTGGTGTTTGTATTTTCCAAAATTAATTATCTTAGTGATTTAGGGTTTGTAAAGATTAGGTGTTCTTTAAATGACTTGGTTCATGAGAAATTTTCCTAAATGTTCTCTAGTCATAGTAAACTTTTCAAAATTTTCTTGGATTTTTCTAGGCAACATGCTAATTTCCATGATTATTTTAAGCAAATAATGCACATAAACTTGAAAAAAATAATTCTCTATCTAGAGACCTCCTCTGACTTTGGAAAAATCAAGGAATATTTTCGAAGACACACACAACAACATGCTAAAATTCCATGCTATAATAAAATGCCTATATGCATGGAGAATCAAAAGATTTAAATCAGTATTTAATAAATTAAAATTAAAATATGCATCACATGGACTTAAAATTAATTCTACATTGTTCTCATTTGTTCACTGAGCAAGGGAGTATTTTTATTTTATTTTTGTGATTTTTCTACACCAAGATATGAATTTTTTAAGTTAGGGGTATTTAAATAAATAAAAAAAATCCCTATTTATCTATTTAAACAACGCGACGCCTTGTAGATCCTAGTCAGCTCTGAACTCCATGCGGCGCTGACTTGACCCGCGATTTATGTTCCGAAGCATTGTCTGGCTTGATCTCCTCAGTTCATTCGAAACACGCTGATCAAACGACTCCCAGTCATCATCCTCGATATAGTGATCCCGTGACCATCCATACTAAAAGCTTAAGATCTCGACTTAGACTCAACCAAATCACTTTGGGTTTGATCTCATGGACTTGTCTAAGTGAGACGAACACATCCATACAGTAATCATGCAATTAAATTAAGCCTAATTAAATGGAGAATAAAAATGGGCTCAGGAGGAAGAGAAGTTTTGCACCTTTGCTCTGAGAAGTGAAGTTTGGATCAGAGAGTCTCAACACATTTGTTGTGATCCAAAGAGGCTAAGGATTAAGTCTCTGGTCTTGGTGTGAGGTCTAGATATGATTTCAATCACGACCGGATTTGAGTGTTGGTCTAGAGCTATGGTAGAGGCTCTGTGTAAGGGGAATTTGATGGGGCTTTAGCTCCTTTCACTGTTGTGAATGTGTGGGAGATTTTAATTTGAGTTTGGTGGAGTTTGAAGGTGTGGAGAGTTTTGTCCTGTCTCTGGCAAGGTTTTGAGCTCCGAAATTGGGCTCCGGCAAGGAGATTCAGGGCAATGTGGTGGTTGGGTTGCACTGAGGAGGTCTCAAAGAGGCTTTTGGATCAATTTGGGGAAGTCTCTTAGAGTAATTTTTAGCTCTCCCTCCATGGTCGTGGAGGGGAGCATTTTATAAAAATGGCCTTAGGCTTGCTGTCATGGCCAATTGGGGGGTAAAATGTGCAGCCTAGGTGGAGGGCAGAGAGGCTCTAAGCTTTAATTTGGATGATGTGGCCTATATGTTTGAATTGGGTTTAATCTCATGGGGTGGCTCTCAGTTTGGCCATTTTCCGGCCACTAGGCCGGCCCGCCGGTTATGGGGGGTGGCTAGGAGCTCAGAGAACCCAAGGGAATATGTCACAACAATTTAATGATTTTAGGTTTTATTTTGGCAAAAATATCTAAGCCTTAAGAAAATATGGCATTAAATCCATTGATTTAGGAGATCTTTGGTCCATGGCTTAGTTTAGGTGATTTTAAGATGTTTAGGCTGGTCATTAGGGTCCAATTCATGGCTAAGGTGGAGTTAATTTGATGGCTTTGGGGTAGTTAGGCTATCTTTAATGCATAAGTTCAAGGTGGGTTCAAGAGATCAAAGTATGGGTTTGGGCTCGGTTAGCCATGTCAATAAGCCTAATTGATTGATTAAAATTGTGTAGATGATTGCTATGAATATTTTTGGTGAAGGGTTGAAGTGATTTTGAGTTCAATTGGTAGGTCAATTTGAGGGATTTTTTATATTTGGTCAATTTGGGCATGTTGGGTTAGACATGGGTCTAGGTTGGGCTAGCCTTGGGCTAAGTCCAAATGAAATGGTCCACATGATCAAGGGAGATGTTTTGAAGATTTTTCATGAAGGTATGGGGTGGAAATTTTGGGGTTAAGACCCTTAATTTGGTAAGATTTTGAGATGACCAATTTGGGGCAAATTTGGGGATTTTGGACTTAGGTTGAAATAAAATGAAATTGAGGTCTAAACAAGGCCAAATAAAGGTCAATTTTGATGTATGGGGATGTTATGAAGGTTTTTTGACACAAATTGTGGCCAATTGAGTGAGCTATGGGTTCAATTTGGTGGAACTAAGTCATAGGGCCAAAATTGGGTTTTTGGTTTAAATCAAAATTGGGTCCAAATGATTAGTCAATTGAGCTTGGATTGTTTTTTTTTTTGGTCATATTAAAGGTGAATTTGAGTTTGGAATTTAAATTGGGGTAAATTGAGACCAATTGGCTAGACATTTGAGGTAATTTGGGGAAAATATGGGCCTTTAAAGGGCAATTTGGGGGTTTTCATCAAAGATGGTTAAATTTGCTAAATTGGGTCTTGTGATAGTTGAGAAAAATGAAACTCGGAACATTTAGGAGGTTTTGGGAATTTTTGGGATTTTTTGGAATTTTTGGAATTTTGGGGTAAGGAGGGGTATTTTGGTAATTTGGCCAATTTGGGGATTTTGTGTAGTTTGGGTATTTTCAAGGTGTTTGAAATGATTTTTTAATCAAGTTGGGTATTTTGGCTAGATTTGGAAATTTTGGCCAAATTTGGGGTCCCAAAGGTATCTAGATAATTTGGGGGAATTTAGGGGCAAAATGCTAGGTTGGATGTCTTGGTAGAGTTGGAGTGCCAACCACCATCAATAAGCCATGAACCAATGGAAACCCTATTGGGTCCTCTATGTAGTGATCTTAGCCAAACCCTAGCGTAGGGCTAATTGGTTTAGGGAACCACCTACAGGAGTCTCCCAAAAGTATCAAGGGACCAAAGCTTAGAAATTTTGGGTTTAGGGTAGTGAGTGATTGTGAGTGCAAGTGATTGCAAGTGAGTACCTTAGCCCTAGAACAACACCCAGGGTCAAACCTAAGGTCCAACAATCCTAAGGGCGGCTCATCTTGAGTTTCCCCCGTAGTGACTCCACCTACTAAGTGCTAGAGGTTAGGACCAATATGTGGAACTCCAAGTTGAGTAAAGAAGAGTATAGAATTTCTAATGGTGAGGGTTCCAAGTCTAGTTTTCTAAGAATAGTCAATAGGAAAGTACTATGACTAGACCTTAGGATACTAAAGAGAAAAAATTAAACATCAACCAAAAGTGAGGTAAACATGCGTCTTACAAACTTTTAATCTCAAGAAGAGCACTCAACTTTCTCTTGAGAGACTTTTCAATCGATTTCTCTGGTAGGGGGGTTATTATAATAAGCATTGGACTTCTATTCATAGAGTTTGCAAACCTATCTCTGCTAGAAGATTAGGGCTCAAAAGTTTTAATCAAATCTCTAGTATTAATATGTGCAAGCTTTGGTTTAAATTTCGCTCCAATGATTGCTTATGGGTTAAATTCCTCTATCATAAATATTGCTTACCATCATCCGTCTGTTGTTCAATGGAAGGCTGGTGATTCTGGAATTTGGAAAGTCATTCTTAGAGCAAGAACGTTGGCCCCGTAATTTTATTTTTTGGGATGTTGGTGAGGGCAGTATTTCTGTTTGGCATGATTAATGGGGGCTGGGTGACAATCTTATGATGAGGCAAGGTACCTCGCCTGATTTAATTATTTCAGATCTTTGGCTTCAGAGTAATTGGGATGTCAATAAACTTAATGATCTTTTTGGTGCGCATGAGGCGACTAAGATTGTTAAACTTCCCATAATGAATACTAGGAAGGACACTCCCATATGGAAACTACTGCTGGCTTATCCCCCAACAAAATGCTTTATACTAATATCTATCTTTATAGTGCTTGGAGGTGGAGTCTGACTATTTGACACAAGCTTATTTCTCCTTCTATTTCTTTTTTCTTATGGAGATTTTTTCTTAATTTTCTGCCTTTGGATGATATTTTGAAGCTTAAAGGTTTGAAAATGGTGTCTCAATGTTGTTATTGTAAAAAGGACTCAGAAACAGTTGTGCATCTATTTTTTCTTTATCCCTTTGTTGCTGATATTTGAAATATGTTGGGTAACCATTTCAAGATAAAATGGCCTACCTCTTCTTCTATTGAGGATTATCTTTATACTTGGAAAATTGTTGTTTCTGTGGATTAAAATTTGCGTTGGTTTATCCTTGTTTTTCTTTGGTCCATTTGGGTGGCGAGGAATGAAGCTAAGTATGGTAGTAATTTGTTAGCTCCTTATATTACTGTCTATAACATTTTGGCTCATTGCAAATGTGTATTTCATTCCCTATCTTTATCGAGTGATATTACGCAGTCTAAAGTGGGTAGGATGGCCATCTTCAGATGACAACCCCCACCTACGGACTAGGTTAAATTTAATATTGATGGCAGTTGGATCTCCAGCGTGGCTGGTGCGGGTGGGATCCTTCGGAATCATTTTGGACAGTGTCTTTATTATTTTTCTTCTCCAATTTGTGCCGCCTTTCTTTTGGAGGCTGAAAGTTGGGCTTTTCTTTTAGTTGTTTGGGTTGGGGCTCCTCTTAAATTTACTAAAATCATTTTTGAGATGGATTCACAAACGCTTATAGTTGAGTTCTACAATATCCCTATGCTTCGATGGGATTTTCTTGCTAATATGAGTCAAATTTGAGATTATATACGTCGATACAATTTAGTTTTTCATTTGTCTTTCATCTACAGAGAAGGTTACTCTCCTACTAATTGGTTAGCTTGTTTGGCCAGGAATTCTATTAATGTTAGCCGTGGCACTTTACTCATGCCGCATCTTTGCACTCTTCTGAATGGTGATCTACTTGATTCTCCTTACCTTAGGTTTTTATTTTGAAGCACTATCCGGTTCGATCTCCTCCGTCCATTTGATACACTCTTGATCAAATGACTCCCCGTCATCGTACCCGATAGAGTGATCCCGTGACCATCCACACTAAAACCTTAAGATCTCAGCCTAAACTCAACTAAATCACTTCGGGTTTGATCCTATGGATTCGTTTAAGTGAGACGAACACATCCACACGGTAATCATGCAATTAAATTAAGCCTAATCAAGTGGAGAATCAAAATAGGCTTGGGAGGGAGGAAAGTTTTATACCATTACTTTGACAAGTGAAGCTTTGATCAGAGTTTTGGCACATTTGTTATGATCCAAAGAGGCTAGGGATTGAGTCTCTGGTCCTGGAGTAAGGCCTAAATATGTTTTTGATCACAACCAAATTTGGGTTTTGGTCTAGAACTATGGTAGAGGCTCTGTGAGAGAGGAATTTGATGGAGCTTTAGCTCCTTTCACTGTTGTGAAGGTGTGGGTGAAGTTAATTTGAGTTTGGTGAACTGTGGAGGTGTATTGGGCTCTGTCCCAATTTTTTACAAGATTTCGAGCTCAAAATTGAACTCTGACAGTGGAAATTGGTGAGGGAAAATAGTTGAAATGCACTGAGGGGATCTTAGGGAAGCTCTGTGGTTAATTTGGAGAGGTCTCTCTAAGAAATTTTCAGCACCTCTTCCCATGGCCGTGGGAGGTGCTTTTTATAAAAATGGTTAAGGGGTGGTTGTCATGACCAATTAGGGGGTGCATTGTGCTGCTTAGGTGGAGGGCAGAGGAGCTCTACAACTTAATTGGCTGAGTTGGCCTCTAGGTTTGATTTGGGTGAAGTTCCATGACAGGGGGGGTGGCTAGGTGCTCAGGGTATCCAAGGGAATCTGTCAAAGCAATTCAATGCAATGGGGTTTAGTTTTGCTAAGGGTATCTTAAGCATGTGTATTTTTGAAAATAAGATCCCTTAATTTGGAGGACTTTTGTTCCATGGCTCATCTAACTTGGGTTAGATGGGTTTTGGCTCAGTCTTATGGTTTAATCAATGGCCGAGGTGGAGTTAATTTGATTGCTTTAAGGTGGTTAGACCATCTTTAATGCATGGGTTCAATGCGGGTCCAAGTGATTAAAGCTTGTGTTTGGGATAGGTTAGCCATGTAAATTGACCAAATTTATTGATCAACATTGTCTATATGATTTTTATGAAGATTTTTGGTGAAGGGTTGAAGTGATTTTGAGTTCAATTGGTAAGTAAATTTGAGGGATTTTTGAAATTTGGCAAATTTGGGCATGTTGGGACATGGGTCTAGGTTGAGCTATCTTTGGGCTAAGTGCAAATTGAATGGTCCACATGATCAAAGGAGATGTTGTGAAGATTTTTCATGAAGGGATAGAGTAGAAATTTTGGGGTTAAGGCCCTCAATTTGGTGAGATTTTGAAACATGGCAAATGAAATTTAGGTCTCACCAAGGCCAATTTAAGGTCAATTTTGATGTATGGGGATGTTATGAAGGTTTCTTAACAAATATTGTGGCCAATTGAGTGGACTATGGGTTCAATTTGGTGGAACCAAGTCATAGGGCCAAAATTGGCTTTTTGGTTTAGCTCAAAATTAGGTTCAAATCATGGACCAATTGAGCTTGGATTTGGTCTAGACTGGTCACATCAAGGGTGAATTTGAGTTTAGAATTTAAATTGGGGTAAATTGAGACCAATTGGATAGACATTTGGAGTGATTTGGGGAAAATATGGGCCTTTATAGGGCAATTTGGGGGTTTTGGTTAAAGATGGTCAAATTGGCCAAATTGGGTCATGTGATAGTTGAGAAAAATGAAATTTGGAATAGCTAGAAGGTTTTGGGAATTATTGGGTTTTTTTTTGGAATTTTTAGAATTTTGGGGTAAGGAGGGGTATTTTGGTAATTTGGTCAATTTTGGTGATTTTGGGTAGTTTGGGTGTCTTGGTAGAGTTGAAATGCCAACCACCATCAGTACGCTATGGACCAATGGAAACCCCATTTTGGATTCTCTATGTAGTGGTCTTAGCCAAACCCTAGCCTAGGGCTAATGGTTTAGGAGACCACCTACATGAGTCTCCCAAAAGTATCAAGGCACCAGAACCTAGAAGTTTAGGTTTTAGGGTTGTGTGTGATTGTGAGTGCCTCAACCCAAGACAAACACTCAGGGACCACCCTAAGGTCCAACAACCCTAAGGGTAACTCATCTTGAGTTCCCCCATAGTGACCCCACCTACTAAGTGCTAGAGGTTAGAACCAATATGTAAATTTCAAGTTGAGTAAAGAGGAGTTTGGATTTCTAATGGTAAGGGTTCCTTGGCTAGTTTTCTAAGTATAGTCAATAGGAAAGATATGTCTAGAGCTTAGGCTACTAAAGAGGAAAAATGAAACCTCAACCAAAAGTGAGGTCAACAAGGACTAAGTAGCATTGGACCTAAAACAAGTGACATCATAAAAATACAACTCACTAACATAAAATTTACCTTAAAGGAAAATAAAAACTTAAACTTGAACCTAAAAAATGCAACTAAGTTTTGAGAAGTTATTTTGGAGGAGGTAACCCATGGTTGCTAACAAAATATCTTCTAACCACTTGTGGTTAATAAAATTGCAAACATAATGACTCTGAACGACAGAACCATGAGATCCTTATCGCGTCATTCCAAACAAAAATAAATAAAAAAAATGACAAAAAATGAGAAAATTAATCGACTAATAAATCATAAACAAATTAAAATTTTTTAACCCCTAAAATTTGATTAAGACATTAAAACTTAAATTGAACCTTACTGAAAAAAGATCGTCGAACGCAACTTAAACATTTTGTTAAGATTTACTAAGATTTCTTGGATGATGCAATATGTTGTTGCTAACAAGAATCTTTCGGTCCTGGTTTAAACTCCTTTCAGACTAAGTAAATATGAATATTTTTACAGCCTCGGAACGAAGGATCCATAGATATCTCAACCGGGAAGTTTAAAAATTATTCAACCAATTAAATAACCAAGTAAAGCTGACAAATCTAAAAACATGATTTTATGCTAACTGATACACCTAAAATATATAGTGTTTTTAGACACATTTTTATACATATTTTTTGAGATATTAAGCTTTAATGGAAGGTATTTGAGTATTTTTCTTTCAAGTACAAGTAAAAAGGTGAAAAATGCTAAAGTTGTGAAAAACGATCAAATTTGGAGCAAAAATATGAAAGGGTGCAGAAAAGTTTTAGCGTCTAAGCGTCAGATCCAGCGATTAAGCTCAAGTGAAACAGAGAAAGCCACGCCTATGCGCCAAAGGCCCCACGCTTAAGCGCTAGAGGCCGTTATGCGACAGTTTTCTTCATTTTGTCAAATTTTGAAGCAACATTTGAGGCACCTATTGACTAAAGTGGGTGGTTATGTCCACTAGAAAAAAAAATATGGTTAGAAGACTTGTGAAAGGAGGCATAATTTAGAGAATACATCGAATTGAGACACATTTTGAAGATTTATCAAAGCACCTCTTGGAGATTTATGAAAGAAGGAAGTTGAGACTTTTTGAAGTGTGCTTGAAAGTTCTGAAAACTGTTGGAAAGGGGGAGTTTTGAGAGGTAAGTTTGGAGAGATTTTCACGCACCACAAATTTACTTTATCCTTTTTTTAGTTTTATTGTAAGAGTTATGAGTGTTGTAAAAGAGAAGAGATTCAAAGGAACTTCAAGAGTTTGGTGGAGGATTTAAGATAAGTTTTTATCTTTTGTTTTTAAACTACTTTTGGTTTTAATCGAAACTTCTTGTTGGTTTGAGAATGATTTCTACGTTTAAATCGAAGTGTGGTTTTTTTTCTCCACAGATTCTGAGTAGTTTTCTTTATTTTTCTCCTTAAAATGATAAGTAATTAAAGTGTTGGATGGAAGTTGTGGAGAATATTGATCTTTAATGTTAAAAAAAGTTGTGATGACTTAAATCCATGTACTTCGTTTACTTTTTAATCTGGCTCATTTTGATGTTAAAATTTGTTGTGAGAAAATGTAAGAGCATGGATGGTATTGTCTCAGTCAAAAATTTGAAAGACTCACATGATCTTGTATGAATGAGAATGTAATTCATAGGATTTAGTGCAAATAAAAAGGGAAATAATCTTTGAAGGGTGTAGAGTTAGAGGACTTTAATGTGATAGGTTAAAGCCCCCAACTTGGTTTCTTGTTTTAGGTTCTGATCCGAGATGTTAGCCCTCAGGTAGAGGGAATCGAGAGAACTCTAGAGTGAGAGCTAGTATCTTTCTTGCCTAGCTGGTCTTTCGAACTATTCCAACTTTAATTTAGGCAATGTTCTTTATAACATCTCTAGTTAGGGTAAAGAATATTATTGCTCCTATTTGGCACAACACAATTTGCATACTTCCACAACATAATTCCTATACTTATTATTGATTCATGATAAGGAGAAATATATTTTCATATCAAGTACTTTTCTTTTGTATAAACTCAAGTTATCTTTAGAAGTATTATTATTTTGTTAAAATATCAAAAATACCAAAAATATTTGAATTTTACTTACTGTGAAAACATCTATAAGTTTAAGTAATTGTCTTTCTAAATAGAAAGTTTGTTGTTCAATAGTGCATATTGCTAACTTTCCCTGTGGGTTGGATATTCAGGTCTTAATAAAAAATTCCTATATTACTTGATAACGATACGTATACTTGCGTAGTATCCCAATATATATATATATATATATATATATATATATATATATATATATATATATATATATATATATATATATATATATATATATATATATATATATGGCCAAGTTAATTTCTGGCTTGATAAGTGGGTATGGAAGGGGAGAGACTTCACAACTCCAATCCTAATTCAATGACAAAAGTGAAGGAATTCTGGAGTGATAATTAGTGGAACTCCAATTTGTTGGATGCCATCCTAACTAAAGAGCAAATACATTGGGTTAAGCAAACAATAATCTTTCCTATGCGGAAAGATAGACTCATTAGTAGACAGGCTTCCACTTAAAAATTGTCTGCCTTTATCTACCAAAAACTTTTTGAATGGCAACCTGTCAAGTGGGGTAATTTGATTTAGGGGAAGTGGTTAACACCTTCCATGTCCTTTTTCTGCAGGAGGCTATGGAAATCCTTACTTCCTACTGATGACATTTTGAAGATGAAAGGACTTAAGGGACCCTCTTACTGTCAGTTGTGCAGTAAAGCTGAAGAAAGTCTGGATCATTTATTCTTCTCTTGTAGCTTCTCCCAAGGGGTCTGGTCTGGTATACTAAAACAACTAAATATTGACACTCTGAAAGTCAGCTAACAATACTTTTTGGAGTGTTGGATGGAATGGTTAGATGCCAAATTAATAATCATTCCTTTTATTTTTGCGTGGTTCCTTTGGATGTGCAGAAACCAGTTTAAATATGAAAACAACAAACCAAAGGAGATGGATGTGGTGCTGAATTGTAATTCCTATTTGCAAAAGATAATAAAATTTCAGAATTTTTCCAATATTTTCCTGAATTGGGTGCCCAGTGTGCAGAAGCTAAAAGTGCCTACTTTAGTTCACTGGAACCACCTCCTGTAGGGTGGGTGAAAGCCAATATTGATGGAAGCTTTTGTAATGAGGCTGCTGGTGTAGGAGGAATCTTTAGGAACTCTCTGGGGAAGTGCATGTTATACTTTTCCTCTCCAACTTGGGCATTTGATGCATTAGAAACTGAAATGATTGCTATCTTTTGGGCTATTTACCTTGCCAAGCTTTGCAACATCATAAAATTAATATTTGAGACAGATTCCTTCAGCTATATTAGATTTCTAAATGAGGAAGAGGCTGCTCCATGGAATGTTGCTAGGTGGACTGCTAAGATCCAGAGCATGTTGAGTAATGTTGAAGTGATTTTCTAGCATATCTTAAGGGAAGGTAACACCCCTGCACATAGTTTGGCAGCTAGGGGGAAGGATAATGAAGAAATTGCTGTAGGGACTATTCCTTCCACTTAGCTTGAAATACTTCTTCATGGGGATAGATTGTCCATCCTTATATTAATTGTAAGGGGTGACTTTTGTATTTTCACACTAGGTCAGCTTTTATGTTTATCATAGATAGGTCCCAAACTTTTTGTATACTTACTTGTATGATCTAGTTAGATAGAGGGGTAGAGTTGTTTTGAGTGATCTGCTCACTCATTATGTAATCCAACTTTCAGATTAACATGTATGGAGCTATAACTTAGCTCTTTTTTTAAATATATATATATATTAAAAAGTTAAATTCTTATTTTCTTTAGGATCAAGTTTTTGGTTCTGTTGTAAAGTAAAGAAACTTAAGTGAAAAACATCATCAAAGACATTGTTATACTATCACATATACACAGTAATCATATATTAAGCTTTTGGCGCTGTTGTCAGGGATTAAAATCTTCAAGTAGTAGTGTCAACTTCATAAATCCTTACACATAAAAATAGTGTCAGGAACAAGTTTTTGGTGCCATTTTCGGGGAAAAGAAAAATTGAATAATAATTGATTAAAAGCAAATTTCTATTTTAGAAAGCCTTATTTAAACTTTAAATGTTATTGTAGAAATATCTTATTATAGTATTTTATTTTGTGTGTGTTTTGTTGTATTTTATTTTTATGTTGGTGTATGCATAGTTAAGGTTCAGAAGGATTAGTGCCCTACAATTCTGAATTAGAGAGAACTGTTAAGAAAATTAGAAAATAAAAATAAAATTTTCAAAAATCTAAAAAATTACAGAAATGGCAAACCAAAATGATCAAAATGCTGAAATTCATCAAGAATATAAACCTTTACGAGATTAAGACAACCCTACGGTAGATGAGCTTCATTGTAGTATTTAAAAACCTACTGTAGTGGCTAATTCATTTGAACTTAAACCTGGTATTATCCAAATGGTATCAAATAAACATTTTGGGGGATCACCAGCTAAAGATCCAAATTTACATCTTGTCAATTTTCTAGAATTGTGTGTTACATTTAAATACTATGGTATATGAGATGATGCCATAAGAATTAAGTTATTTCCTTTCTCATTGTGGGATAAAGTTAAGATGTGGTTGAATTTGTTAGCATTTGGATCTATCAGAACTTGGGATGATTTAGCACAAAAATTCCTTGCTAAATATTTTCCACCATAAAAAACTGTGAAGCTTAGAAATGATATTACATCTTTTAATCAGTTTGAAGGGGAATCTATTTATGAAGCATGAGAACAATTCAAAGAACTTTTAAGAAACTGCCCACTCTATGCTATACCAGATTGGTTAATAATTTAAACTTTTTATAATGGATTAGTTGGATTTCTTAGATCTATTATTGATGCCACTGTTGGTGGTTCGTTGATGTCAAAACCATTTCATGGCGCTTATGCTTTAATTGAAGAAATGACTACCAATAATTTTCATTGGCCTTCTGAGAAGGTTAATCCTAAGAAAGTAGCCAATATTCAGGAATCTGATTCATTTACTATGTTAGCAAATTAAGTTGCTGCAATTTCAAAGATGTTAGACCAATTTGGAATAAAATTTTCTCAACCAATCTCAATGATTGAAGAGAATTCATTAGGCTAAATGGTAGATTCTCAAGCTTCATTAGAAAATTTTAATGTCATAAATAATAAGCAGAATAACCCAGATTCTAATTATTATAACCCAGGTTGGAAGTATCATCCCAAATTCAATTGGAATAATACTACGGATGACAATAATTAGCAATTGGGGAACAATCAAGGAAACCCATTGGGAAATTGGAAAAACCAAGAGAATAATAATTATAGGTCTACTTATCCTCCAAGTTTTAACTGTAATACATAATTTAAGGAGAAGAAGTTGTCTATAAAAGAAGTGGTGTTACAAATGGGAAATCAGTTACAAAGTCAAGGAGCTACAATTATAAATATTAAAAATCAACTTGGGTAGATTGCAAATTCATTAAGTAATATATCCCAGGAACACTTCCTAGTAATACTAAAACAAATCCAAAAGACCAGAATAAAGAGCAAGTAAAAGCCGTTCAACTTAGAAGCGGAAGAGAGTTGGAAGGTAGGGTTCAAAAAGAAACTGAAGTAGAGAGAAGAAATTAAAGAATCAATAGAGGACGCTCCAAAAGTTTATGAAAGACCTATTTCTCCACTTAAAGTTTACATAGAAAAACCACCACCTCCATTTCCTCAAAGACTTCGTTAACAGAAGTTGGATAAGCAATTTTCAAAATTTATGAAAGTTTTTAAGAAGCTTATAATTAATATTCCATTTGCTGAAGCCTTAGAACAAATGCTAAGCTATGTAAAATTTATGAAGGATATTCTTACCAGGAAAATGAAGTTTGAAGATAATGAGACTGTTACACTTAGTGAGGAATGCAGTGCAATTATTCAGAAGAGGCTTTCTAAAAATCTTAAAGATCGTAGTAGCTTTACAATTTCAAGTGCGATAGGAGAAAGATTTTATAGGAAAGTTTTTTAGGATTTAGGTGCAAGAATATTCTTATGCCATTATAAATATTTAAAATATTGAGAATAGAAGAAATAACCCCCACTACTGTAACTCTGCAGTTAGCAGATCGTTCAATAATGCACCCTAAAGAAGTTATACAAGATGTCCTAGTGAAAGTGGATCAATTTATCATTCCTGTTGATTTTTTTGCGCTAGATATGGAGAAAGATAAAGTGATACCTATCATTTTGGGAAGACCTTTCCTAGCCACAGGAAGAGCAATGATAGATGTGTAGAAAGGAGATTTAACAATGTGCATCAATGATCAAACTGTTACTTTTAACATTTCAAGATCAATGAAGTATCCTGCAAAAGGTAAAGTTGATGAATGTTATAGAATGGATGTTATAAGATATCTGAGTGAATGTTATTTCAAAACTAATTATGAATAAAAATTTGAAGTAAAAGATTTGGAAAATGAGTAAGAAGAGGAATTAGATCAATGTGAAGATCTTTTTAAGGAAGACTCAAAATATGTTCGAGAAAGTTTTGAAATTTTGGAGACAATAGAAAAAGAGAAGTCATTTTGTCCATCAATAGAAAAACTTCCAGAACTTAAGTTGAAATTACTTCCTGATCATTTAAAATATGTCTTTTTAGGAGATTCCTCTACTTTACCAGTTATAATTTCCTCAAAGTTAACGATGGAAGAAGAAGAAAGATTGATGAAAATATTGAAAAATTTTAAGAAAGCTTTTGGATGGACAATAGCTGATATTAAAAGAATCAGTCCTTCAATTTGTATGCATAGAATTCATATGGAAGAGAACTGCAAACCCAGGGTTGATCCTCAAGGAGATTGAATCTTGTAATGAAAGAAGTTGTAAAGAAAGAAATTTTAATGTGTTTAGATGCTAGAATTATCTACCTTATTTTAGATAGTGCTTGGGTTAGTCCAATTCACTACGTTTCTAAGAAAGGAGTAATTGTGATTATGAATGAAAAAAACGAGTTAAGACCTACTAGACAAGTCACAGGGTGGTGAATATGCATTGATTATAGAAAATTAAATCTTACCAACACGAAAGATCTTTTTCCACTACCCTTTCTCGATCAAATGCTACATAAACTATCTGGGCATAAATACTTTTATTTTCTGGATAAATATATGATACATCTAAAATATATAGTGTTTTTAGACGCATTGTTATACCTATTTTTGATATATTACACTTTAATGGAAGGTATTTGTGTGTTTTTCTTTCAAGTACAAGTAAAAGTTGAAAAATGCTAAAAAGAGTGAAAAAAATTAAATTTGGAGCAAAAATGTAAAATTTGTGCCAAAGTGTTTTGGCGCCCGAGCGCCAGATTCAATGCTTAAGCGACGGTGAAACAGAGAAAGCCGCACCTAAGCGCCATAGGTCTCGTGTTTAAGCGCCAAAGTTTGTTATTTGACAGTTTTCTTCATTTGGCAGAATTTTGAAGAGACATTTGAGGCAACTATTGGCTAAAGAGGGTGGTTATGACCACTAGGAACAAAAATACTATTAAAAAACTTATGAAATGAGGCATCCCTTGGAGAATACATTGAATTTGGACACAATTTGAAGAATTTCTAAGGCACCTCTTGGGAAATTTATTAAAAGAGGAAGTTGAGACATTTGAAAGGGGGTGCTTGAAAGTTCTGAAAAGAGTTTGAAGAGAAGGAGTCCTGAGAAGTTTTGAGAGATAGTTTTGGAGAGATTTTCATGCACCACACAAATTTTATTTATCCTTTTTATTTTCAGTTTAGTTTGAGAGTGTTTTAAAAGAGAAGAGATTCAAAGAAACTTCAAGAGTTTAGAGGAGGATTTGAGATAAGTTTTTAACTTTTGTTTTGAACTACTTTTAGTTTTAATCGAGACTTCTTGTTGGGTTGATAACGATTTCTACTTTAAACTAAAGTGTGATTTTCTCTATGGATTATGAGTAGTTTTTTTTATCTTTCTCCTTAAAATGATAAGTCATTAAAGTGTTAGATGAAAGTTGTGAAGAGTATTGATCTTTAATATTGGAAGAAGTTGTGATGATTTAATTCCATGTACTCCATTTACTTCTAGATTTGACTTATCTAGATGTTAAAATTTTTTGTGAGAACATGAAAGAACCGAGATGGTATTGTCTCAGTTAATAATTGGAAAGAACCACATGAGATTGTATGAATGAGAAAATAATTCATATGATTTAGTGCAAATAAATAGGGAAATAATCTTTGAAGGGTGTAGAGTTAGAGGACTTTAAAGTGTAAGGTTAAAGCCCCCAACTTGGTTTATTATTTTAGGTTTTGATACGAGATGTTAGCCCTTATGTGGAGGGAATCGAGGGAACTCTAGAATGAGAGCTGATATCTTCTCTGCCTGGCCGGTCTTCAGAAATATTCAAAATTTAAATTAGCCACTGTTCTTTATAGCATCTCTAATAAGGGTAAAAAATATAATTGCTCCTATTTGGCACAACACAATTAGCATACTTCCATAACTGAATTCCTAAACTTATTACTGATTCAAGATAAGGAGAAAGAAATTTTCATATCAAGTGATTTTCTTTTACATAAACTCAAGTTATCTTTAGAAGTTTTTTGTTTTGTCAAAATATCAAAAATACCAAAAATATTTGAATTTTAATACTTTAAAAATATCAATAGTTTAAGTAATTGTCATTTTAGAATAGAAAGTTTGTTGTTCAATAGTGCATACTCTTAATCTAAAAGTCCTATATTACTTGATAAAGATACGTATACTTGCGTAGTATCTCAATATATAAATTAAAGAGGTATATTATTATTTTCTTCAGGATTATGTTTTAGGTTCTGTTGCAAGGTAAGGAAATATAAGTGAAAATTATAATTAAAGTTATTATTATATGGTTGCATATAAACTGCCGGGATCAAGGTTTTTGCGCCAGCGTCGAGGAAATTAAATAAGAAGATTGATTTAAAAGCAAATTTATATTTTTAAAAAGTTTTATTTAAACTTTAAAAAGTTATAATATTTTATTTTGTGTTTTATTTTATTTTGTTTTATTTTATTTTAGTGTATACATAGTTCAGGTTTTGATGGACTAGGACCCTATGATTCTGAATTAAAAAGAACTGTTAGGAAAATCAGAAAAACCAAAAAAATTAAAAATTTTGAAAAATCTAAAAATATTATAGAAATGACAAACCAAAGAAATCAAAATGTTGAAATTCATGAAGAATTTAGACCTTTACTAGATTATGCCAACCCTACAGTAGATGAACTTCATTGTAGTATTTAAAAACCTACTGTAGTAGCTAATTCATTTGAACTTAAACCTGCTGTCATCCAAATAGTATAAATTAATCAATTTGGAAGATCACCAACTGAAGATCCAAATTTACATCTTGCCAATTTTTCAGAATTGTACGCTACATTTAAATATGATGGTGTATCAGATGATGCAATAAGACAGGTTATTTTCTTTCTCACTGAGGGATAAAACTAAGATGTGGTTGAATTTGTTAGTACCTAGATCTATCAGAACTTGGGGTGATTTAGCGCAAAAATTCCTTGCTAAAATTGTCCACCATAAGAAACTGGAAAGCTTAGAAATGGTATTACATCTTTTAATCAGTTTGAAGGGAATCTATTTATGAAGCATGGGAACGATTTAAGGAACTCTTAAGTAAGTGCCCACACCATGCAACACCAGATTGGTTAATAATTCAAACTTTTTATAATGGATTAGCTCGATCTCTTAGATTTATTATCGATGCCGCTGCTGGTGGTTCATTGATCTCAAAACCCTTTCATGACGCTTATGCTTTAATTAAAGAAATGACTACCAATAATTTTCAATGGCCTTTTAAGAGAGTAAATCCGAAGAAAGTAGCCAATATTCATGAATCTGATGCATTTATTATGTTAGAAAATCAAGTTGCTGCAATTTCAAGGAAGTTAGATCAATTTGGAATGAATTTTGCTCAACTAATCTCCATGATTGAAGAGAATTCATCATGCCAAATAGTAGATTCTCAAGCATCATTAGAAACTTTAATAGTAGATTCTCAAGCAACATTAAAGACTTTAAATGTCATGAATAATAAACAGAATAGTCCATATTCAAATTATTATAACCCAGGTTGGAAGAACCACCCCAACTTTAATTGGAATAATACTAAGGGTGGTAATAATCAGCAATGGGGGAATCATCAAGTAAACTCATTGAGGAACTGGAATAACCAAGGGAATAATAATTTTAGGTCTACTTATCCTCCAAGTTTCAATAGTAATCCACAATTTGAGGAGAAGAAGTTGTTTATTGAAGAAATGGTGTTATAAATGGGAAATCGGTTATAAAGTCAAGGAGCTACTTTTAGAAATATTGAGAATCAACTTGGATAAATTGCTAATTCATTAAGTAATAGATCCCAAGGAACACTTCCTAGTAATATTGAAAAAAATCCGAAAGACCAGATTAAAGAGCAAGTAAAAGTTGTTCAACTTAGAAGCGGAATAGAGTTGGAATGTAAGATTAAAAAAGAAACTGAAGTACAGATAGAAGATACTGAAGAATCAAAAGAGGATGCTTCGAATGATTCTGAAAGACCTATTTCTCCACTTAAAGTTAATTTAAAAAAACCACCAGCTCCATTTAATCAGAGACTTCGTCAACAGAAGTTTGTTAAGAAATTTTCAAAATTTCTAGAAATTTTTAAGAAGCCTATAATTAATATTCTATTTGCTGAAGTCTTAGAACAAATGATAAGCTATGTAAAGTTTATGAAGAATATTCTCAATAAGGAAAAGTAAATTTGAAGATAATGAGAATGTTGCACATAGTGAGGTGTGCAGTTTAATTATTCAGAAGAAGCTTCCTGAAAAGCTTAAAGACCTTGGTAGGTTTACAATTTCATGTGCGATAGGAGACAGATTTTATGAGAAAGCTTTATGTGATTTAGGTGCAAGCATTCACCTTATTCCATTATCAATATTCAAGAGATTGGGATTAGGAGAATTAACCCCAACTGTTGTCACTCTGCAGTTAGTAGATCGTTCGATAAAGTACCTTAAAGGAGTTAGAGAAGTTGTTCTAGTGACAATGGATCAATTTACCTTTCCTATTGATTTCATTGTGCTGGATATGGAGGAAGATAAAGAGATAACTATCATTTTAGGGAGACATTTCTTTGCCACAGGAAGAGCAATAATGGATGTGCAAAAAGAGGAATTAACATTACACGTCAATGATCAAATTATTACTTTTAACATTTTAAGATCAATGAAATATTCTGCAAAAGGTAAAGATGATGAATCTTATAGAATGGATGTTATAAGATATCTTAGTGAATGTCATTTCAAAACAACTTATGAAGAAAAATATGAAGTTAAAGAATTAGAACACGTGCAAGAAGAGGAATTAGATCAATATGAAGTTATTTTTAAGGAAGATTCAAACTATGTTCGAGAAAGTTTTGAAATTTTGGACATGATAGAAATAGATAAAATAGTTTGTCCATCAATTGAAAAACCTCCTGAACTTGAGTTCAAGTTACTTTTTGATCATTTAAAATATGCCTTTTTAGGAGATACCTCTACTTTACCAATTATAATTCCCTCAAAATTAACATTGAAAAAAGAAGAAAGGTTGATGAAAATTATAAAAAATTTTAAGAAAGCCTTTAGATGGACAATTGCTAATATTAAAGGAATCAGTCCTTCATATTGTATGCATAAAATTCAAATGGAAGATAATTGTAAACCCAGGGCTGATCCTCAAAGGTAATTAAATCTTATTAAGAAAGAAGTTGTGAAGAAAGAAGTTTTAAAGTGGTTAGATGCTGGAATTATCTACCCTATTTTAGATAGTGCATGGGCTAATTCAATTCATTGCATTCCTAAGAAAGGAGGAGTAATTGTAACTGTGAATGAACATAATGAGCTAATACCTACTATACAAGTTGCTGGGTGATGAATATGCATTGATTATAGAAAATTAAATCTTTCCACTAAGAAATATCATTTTTCACTACCCTTTCTAGATCAAATGCTGGATAGACTAGCTGGGCATAAAAAATTTAGTTTTATGGATGGATATACCGGTTATCACCAAATACAAGTAACTCCTAAATATAAGAGAAAACAACTTTTACCAGTTTCTGTGGTACATTTGTTTTTAGAAGAATTCCCTTTGGTTTATGTAATGCCCCTGCTACATTTCAAAGATGTATGATGATAATTTTTTGTGATTTAACTAAAAAATGAATTGAAGTATTTATGGATGATTTTTTAGTGTTTAGAACATCATTTAACTCATGTTTAGAACATTTATCAAAAGTTCTTAAGTTCTGTGAAGAAATAAATTTAGTCCTTAATTAGGAAAAATGACAATTTATGGTAGTAGGAGGAATTGTATTAGGACATAAAATATCAGAAAATGATATGGAAGTAAATTCTGCTAAAATTTAAGTGATCACTAATTTACCTTATCCAACAAATGTAAGGGAAATTATGAGTTTTTTTGGACATGTTGGATTCACAAGTGATATTTTAAAAACTTTTATTCCATTTACTGGAGAAAGATGCAATTTTCAAATTTAATGAAGACTTCCTAAAAGCATTTGAGTTATTAAAAGAAAAATTAGTCACTACATCAATTGTAGTTTCACAAGATTGCGGAAAACCTTTTGAACTGATGTGTGATGATATTGATTATGCTATTGAAGTTGTTTTAGGACAAAGATATAATAAAAATTTTAAAGTAATTTATTATGCTAGTAAAAATCTTAATGAAACCCAAATAAAGTATACAATAACTAAAAAAGAGTTATTAGCAATAGTATATGCCTTTAATAAATTTAGACATATTTAATTGGAACTCATTGCATAGTGCATACAAATCATTCTGTTATTAAGTACCTAATAAAAAAGAAGGATGCTAAACCAAGACTTATAAGATGGATTCTTCTTTCGTAAGAATTTGACTTTAAAATAGTAGATAAGAAGAGGATTGAAAATCAAATTGCTGATCATTTGTCCAGGCTTGAGTTAGAAAAACTACTCTCTTTTGAAAAAGAAATTAATGAACATTTTATAGATGAAAAACTGTTCAATGTTAATGAGTGGTGTGTTCCATCGTATGCCGACATTGTGAACTTTCTTATTAGTGATAATATACCCTATGCAATGATATAACAACAGAAGAAGAAATTTATTTTTAAAGCTAAGACTTATTTTTGCGATGACCTTTTTTTATATAAACAAGGAAAGGATCTGATTATTTGAAGATGTGTACCTTTAAAAGAGGCTTATGAAATTATCCAAAAATATCATAATTCTAATTTTGGGAGACATTTTGGTGCTGATAAAACATCATACAAAAGTTTACAATTTGGATTTTATTGGCCTACTATCTTTAGAGATGTTATGCTTATATTAAAACTTGTGATGGATGTCAACGAGTAGACAATATTTCTAGAAGAAATGAGATGCCCCTCAATTATATTCTAGAAGTTAAAATATTTGATGTTTAGAGATTAGATTTCATAGGACCATTTATACCATCTTTCTAGAGATTATATATACTATTAGCAGTGGACTATGTATCCAAATGGATAGAAGTTGTTGCTTTACCTTGATGTGATGCTTCAAGTATTGCAAAGTTTTTGAAAATGAACATATTTTGTAGATTTAGGATGCCGAGAGTTATCATAACTGATGGGGAAATTCATTTTAGAAATGTCTTAATGGAGACATTATTAAAGAAATATCATATAAATCATAGAATTGCTACTGCTTATCATCTTCTGGCAAGTGGTTTGGTTGAATTATCAAATCAAGAAATTAAAAGAATTATGGAAAAATCTGTGAATCCAATAAAAATGGATTGATCAGTCAAACTTTACTATGCTCTGTGGGTTTATAGAACTGCATATACAACTCCTATAGGAATGTCCCCATATAGGCTAATATTTGGGAAAGATTGTCACTTACCAGTTGAACTTGAGCATAAAGCATATTGGACAATTAAAGAGTTTAATTATAGTTTGAAAGTGTTGGTGAGAAAACATTATTGCAATTAAATGAGCTTGAAGAAATACAGAATGAATCTTATGAGAGTGCTAAGATTTATAAAGAAAAGATGAAGATGTGGCATGATCAAAGGATTCTTATTAAAATTTTTTAGCCAGGGCAATTAGTTTTGCTATATAATGCAAGCTTAAGAATATTTCCAGCCAAACTTAAGTCCAGGTGGATGGTCCCATTTGTTGGGATGAAAATTTATCCTTATTGAGCTGTGGATATTAAGGATCCTAAAACTGATAGTGTTTAAAGTGAATGGTCATAGACTGAAATTTTATTTCATAGGGGATCAATATAAATTTAAAGATGGAATGATGTTGGGTCAATTAGAATAAGCACCGGTTGCATCAGGCTGACGACGGTAAACCAAGTGCTTTCTGGGAGGTAACACATATTTATCAGTGTGTTTTTGCTTTGATTGTTGTTTATGTGTGATTGAAAAAATTGGGTTAGTATTTTTGAGACTATTATGTGTTAGTACTAATTTTAAGACTTTTTTTTAGTAACTTAGACATGTTAGAATGAGAATTTGGACGTTAAGTTAATTGGTGCAAAATTGAGCACTGACGCTTAAGCGCCAATTTGGTGCTTAAGCATAATAGTTAAAAAACATGTGCAAAATTAAGATTCTGAAAGGTTTAACCACCAATTTGTTTGTAAAAACGTGCCAAGGCAGTTCCAAGAAATGTAGAAGTTATTAGAAGGATTTAGGCCTATAAATAGAAGGGTTTAGTGAAGGAATTTCACCACAAATCATTTTTAGCCCTAAAAGTCTAAGAGAGAGAGAGAGAGATTTTGAGAAGATGTCTTCATGGGAGATGGTTTTGAAGAATAAAGAAGAGACCATGAGGAAGAAATTCATTAGTCAAAGTGCACAAGTGATGTATAACAGTTTCTTAGCCGTTAGTATCGAACAAATATCAAAAGAGATGAACAAGATTGAGTCTATCATGACATTACTGGAGACCACTGTAATTGTGATTCATGCACATCTTGAGCATATTGGATGACAATTCAAAATGTAATTTAACCATACTAGTTATATAGATGAAGCAGATAAGGAGATTTATCTTAAAAAGAAATGGATTGAAGAAGATAGTATTGGAGGTCATCACCACCGTCCGTTTTATCAACTTTATATTCTGATTGCCCAAGGAGAGAATAATGAAAGATTAGAGTTTATCCCATCACGTAAAGAGTAGAATTAAGTTCTGTGTTTGAGTTTTTTTGGTAGGAGTTATTGTGTTTATGTGTTAGTGTTTGTTTTTAGTGTTTATGAATTTTATGTGTTGAATTGTTTAAGTTATTTAAGTGTTTGTAATTAGAAGATTTTCTAATCCGAGACTATTTGGAGTGAGAATTAAGGGTTATATGTACTTGTATTAGGTTATGAATGAATGTATATGTTTATTTTTGTGAAACTTAATGTTATTTTTGTCTCAAATTGAATTGAGTTATGTGGGAGAATTTTGAGAGAGAGGAGAGTTGTAGAAGATGAAAATAGCCATTTAAGTGTTATGAGACCATTTAGGGGTGGTATACTTAGGCTAATAGTGCATTTTACGTAATTTTAAAAATCTCAAAAATTTTGCACTGGCGCCTAAGCACCACATTCTCGCGCTTAAGCGTGATGTAACCCGAGAGGCAGGCGCCTAAGCGCCACTTACCCGTGCTTAAGTATCAGTTCATGAAAACTGGTTCGCGAACGGTTAAAAGTAAAAATTAAACCCAAAAATCACCGTTTTCACCCTCACTATCATCCTTTTCCTCTCGAGTTCGCGATTTGGAGAGCTAGGGCAAGCCATTATGTCGAGATTTCTTAGTGGAATTGAGCAAAATTTGCTAGATTTGAATTTCTTAAGGTAAGAGCTTTACTTCTATGTAAAAATTTTGGATTTTCACCATCTATTTTTAGTAAATTTGGAAGAAGTCAAAAAATTGAATATTCATGATGAAAAATGAGGAAAAATCTATGAAAATTACATAGGAAGTGTAGTTCAAGCTTTTGAAAGTTTAGTTTAGAACTTTAGACTTGATTTTTAAAGTTTTTGTGGAATTTTTTGAAATTTGTAGGATGACACCAAGAATGAATAGGAGCAAAGAAAAAAGCCATTTCAATTTGAGCAAATTTGTGAGTTCCAAAGCTCAAAAAAGATATAGTGATGCTATGCAATCACTGAAACTTATTGAGGAGCGATGCTTCAAAAATCTAGGTGGATCGATAGAAGATCTGATCGTTCACCGATAGTGGGAAGGATTCTACTGTAGCTGTTATTTCTGTAGTTAGGGAGTTCTATGCTAACCTCCCTGAGGCTAAAGAAGATCGAGTTATCGTTTGAGGAAAATTGGTACCTTTTTCACCAGAGGTAATTAATATGTTTTACCATATGCCACTTCAGAATTTATGTTTTTATGCGAATTATAGTCCGAGTGAGATATAGCTAGAGGAGATTAATTTTTATTTGACTGTTGGAAGATGACTTTAGAAGATCACAATTGAGATGAGAGTCAAATTTGTTATGTCAAAGTTAAGTGCACCTTTGAAGGCGTGGCACTATTTTATTTCGGCCTGTCTATTACCTACAAATCATCTCAGTGAAGTCACTAGAGAGAGGGTGATGTTGAATTATTATATTTAAGAAGGAAAGCTCATTAACATTGGAGCTTTGATTTAAGAGACTATCATCAGTTCTTCCACTGCCGCTACTACTGTAGGTCTTGGATTTGCTTCCTTGATCTTTTCTTTATGTGAGAAGGGTGGAGTGAGATATGATAGCTGGGAGAAAGTATTGTTGCCTTCAAAGCCAATTAATAGTCTTAATGTGAAGTCATATTCAGAGCATTCTATTTTTGGCTAGGGAGGAAGATTTTCAAGGAGCTATGGAATGGAGACGTCTACCACTTCTTCCTCTACTGCTTCTATATCTAGACCATCTATCTCAAGACCATCTACTTCTAGAGGAGAGTCCACGGAAACTCAAACTGAATTATTACAGAGGATGATGGACAATATCAACTATAGCGCAGACAAGGTAAGAAATTTAGAAAGCTTTGCAGATCATATTGATGGGTAAAACAAAAGAAAAAGTGATTATGAAGAGAGTTTTCATTCATCTTTGGAAAACCTCATTAGGGGTAACCCAAGAGTGCAATTTCCTCCATATCCTAAAAACCCTGATTATGAGCCTACAAATGTCTGAAATAGCGGTGATTTTGAGGAAGATGAGAATGAGGACCGAGTGATTTATTTTTATGTTTGTAGTATGTGTTAGACTATGTATTTGAACTTAAGACATGTGATGTGATGTGTTTTTATGTTTTGGACTTGAAACATGTATGCTTGTGTATTGCTTTGGATTTTGTTATGTGTGAGACTATTATTTTTGTTTAATTGTATTGTGATGTTGTGTTTTGTTAGTAGTTAGTTTTAAATTTCTAGGGTAGTAATTGTTGTTGTGTGTTGAGTATTGTTTTAGTTAGATATGATTGAACTTATTTTTATGTCTTGTGAAAAGTTGAAAATCTTGCTAACTTTACTTTTAAATTTTAAACTCAGAAAGCTGCTACCCTGTATTTTTCTTTTATCATGTTAGTGTGTTTGTTGTTATGTTGAGACTGGAAATTAAAGCTAGTGTGTTAGTTTTTTTTATGTTTATACCAACTACTTAGAAGTCTATTGAATCTCCACATGTTAAATCAAAATGAAAATGATAAAAAATTAATAAAAAATTAACTTTAATCATGTTTTTAGTTTTATACTTGTATAATTAGGATATAAAAGTTCTTGTAAGCATGTTATTTCAAACTTTCATTCCTGCTTATTTATATTTGCTAGTAAACTGTTTAATCTATTAAAATTTTGAGTTTAGGGGAGGGATGAAAATATTTTCAAAACTTGAAATTTATTTATTCTCAAATGTGCTACAAGTGAATTTGATTTGAAATGAAAAATGATTATGTATATGAAGTTATATTAGGGAATTAAAATTTGATTTTTGAAATGAGTAAGAAAATTTAGTTAAAATTTTGAGTAATGAAGAAAAATTTTCAGTTAAAAATTTTTTAGTGTAGAAAATGGTAAATATAGTGTAACTATCTTTAGTAAGAAAAAATGTATTTTTGAAAAATTCAGAAATTTAGACTTTTATTTTCAATACTTAAATTTTTTTTGTTGAAAATAATTTTCAAAACCAATATTATATTTTTCAGTAAAAGATTTATTCCACGACTTTGCTTTAGGAAAGGAGAAGTGGAATTCAAAACCATTAAAGGCCTATCCATATATAGTGATCCTTGCTTGAAAAAGAAAAAGAAAAAGTAAAAGTAAAAAAAAAAAGAAAAAGAAAAAGAAGAAAAAAAATTAAGGGAGGAGAAGCTTGAGGATTAGTGCCTAATCAAAAATTTGTTACACATTTGATCTTTTTAAAGTATAAGACTTGAGAAACTCTAAAACTTAAGAATATAATATAGTAAGTAAAACTATTCTAAATAAAAATTTTTAAGTGGAGATAATAAAAGAATTAGATTCTAAATTTTGAGAATCTACAATATTTTTGAATTAGATAGGAACTCATATTTTCATCTTTCTTAACATTAAAAATTTGTAAACTTTAAGTTGGTCTCATTTACTGAATATTTTTTCTAAATTGGACTACTATATTTCTAAATCAAAATTTTAGTAACTCCTAAAGAAACTCATATACATATCATACTTCTTTAGTTTTAAAAGATTGAAGTGTCACTTGAGGATAAGTAACATTTTAAGTTCGGGGGATTTTGATACACCTAAAAAATATAGTGTTTTTAGAAGCATTTTTATGTCAATTTTTGAGATATTGTGCTTTAATGGAAGTTATTTATGTGTTTTTCTTTTAGGTGCAAGTAAAAAGTTGAAAAAACCTAAAAAGAGTGAGAAAGGATAAAATTTGGAGCACAAATGAGAAATTTGTGCAAAAGTGTATTTGCGCCTAAGCGTCAGATCCGGCGCTTAGGCGCCGATGAAATAGAGAAGGTCGTGCCTAAGCGCCAGAGGTAGTTATTTGGTGGTTTTCTTCATTTGGCCAAATTTTGAAGAGTCATTTGAGGCACTTATTGGCTAAAGAGGGTGGTTATGACCACTATGAATGGAAATATTATTAAAAAAACTTGTGAAAAAAGGCATCCCTTGGAGAATACATCAAATTTGCACACATTTTGAAGAATTTCCAAGGCACCTTTTGGGAAATTTATAAAAGAAGGAAGTTGAGACAATTGAAGGGGGGTGCTTGAAAGTTCTGAAAAGAGTTTGGAGAGGAGGAGTCCTGAGGAGTTTTGAGAGATAGTTTTGGAGAGATTTTCAGACACCACACAAATTTACTTTATCCTTTTTTATTTTTAGTTTGTTTTGAGAGTTTTGTAAAAGAGAATAGATTGAAAGGGACTTGAGATAAGTTTTTATCTTTTTTTTTGAACAACTTTTGGTTTTAATCGAGGCTTCTTGTTAGTTTGACAATGATTTCTACTTTTAAGCTAATGTGTGGTTTTATTTTCTCCATGGATTCTAAGTAGTTTTATTTATTTTTCTTCTTAAAATGATAAGTAATTAAAGTCTTGGATGACGGTTGTGGAGAGTATTGATCTTTAATGTTGGAAGTTGTGATGATTTAATTCCATGTACTTCATTTACTTCTAGATTTGGCCTATCCAGATGTTAAAATTAGTTGTGAGAACATGTAAGAATGGGATTGTATTGTCTCAGTCAACAAGTAGAAAGAATCACATGAGGTTGTATGAATGAGAATATAATTCACATGATTTAGTGCAAAAAAATAAGGAAATAATCTTTGAAGGGTGTAGAGTTAGAGGACTTTAAAGTGACAGGTTAAAGCCCCCAACTTAGTTTATTGTTAGGTTCTGATACAAGATGTTAGCCCTTATGTGGAGGGAATTGAGGGAACTCTAGAGTGAGAGCTGATATCTTCTCTGCCTAGCTGGTCTGCAGAACTGTTCAAACTTTAAATTAGCTAATATTCTTTATAGCATCTCTAGTAAGGGTAAAGAATATAATTGCTCCTATTTGGCACAACACAATTAGTATACTTCCACAACAAAATTCTTAAACTTATTACTGATTCAAGATAAGGAGAAAGGTATTTTCATATCAAGTGATTTTCTCTTACATAAACTCAAGTTATCTTTAGAAGTTTTACCTTTTTGTCAAAATATCAAAAATGTAAAAAAGATTTGAATTTTAATTCTCTAAAATTATCTATCGTTTAAGTAACTATCTTTTTAGAATAGAAAGTTTTCTATTCAATAGTGCATATTGCACAATTTCCCTGTAGGTTTGATATTCAGGTCTTAATAAAAAAGTCTTATATTGCTTAATAAAGATATGTATACTTGTGTAGTATCTGAATATATAAATTAAAGAGTTAAATTCTTATTTTCTTCAGGATCAAGTTTTTGGTTCTGTTGCAAAGTAAGGAAATATAAGTAAAAATTATAATTAAAGTCTTTGTTTTATTGTTGCATATAAACTGTTGGGATCAATATATCTGTTAAAACAAAATATAAATAACTTATGAGGATCAAGAGAAAATAACTTTTACCAGTCCGTACGGTACATTTGCTTTTAGAAGAATGCCCTTTTGTTTATGTAATGCCCCTACTACATTTCAAAGATGTATGATGACAATTTTTTATGATTTAATTGAAAAAGGGATTGAAGTATTTGTGGATGATTTTTCAGTGTTTAGAACTTCATTTGACTCATGTTTAGAACTTTTATCAAAAGTTCTTAAGCACTGTGAAGAAACAAATTTAGTCCTTAATTGAGAAAAATGCCAATTTATGGTAGCAGAAGGAACTATATTTAGACATCAAATATCAGAAAATTATATGGAAGTAGATCCTACTAAAATTCAAGTAATTGCTAATTTACCTTATCCAACAAATGTAAAGGAAATTAGGAGTTTTTTAGGACATGTTGGATTCTACACGTGATACATTAAAGACTTTTAAAAAATTGCTAAACCTTTATGCCATTTACTGGAGAAAGATGCAATTTTCAATTTTGATGAAGAGTGTATAAAAGCTTTTGAGTTATTAAAAGAAAAATTAGTCACTGCACCAATTATAGTTTCTCCAGACTGGGGAAAACCTTTTGAACTGATGTGTGATGCTAGTGATTATGCTATTGGAGCTCTTTTAGGACAAAGATATGATAAACTTTTTCAAGTAATTTACTATGCTAGAAAAACTCTTAATGAAACCCAAATTAATTATACTACAACTAAAAAAGAGTTATTAGCAATAATATATGACTTTGATAACTTATTAGATCATATTTATTTGGGACTCATTACGTAGTGCATATAGATCATTCTGCTATTAAGTTCTTAATGAAAAATAAAGATGTTAAACCTAGACTTATAAGATGAATTCTTCTTTTGCAAGCGTTTAACTTTGAAATTGTAAATAGGAAAAGGATTGAAAATTAAATTGCTGATCATTTGTTCAGGCTTGAGTTAGAAAAACCACTCTAATTTGAAAAAGAAATTAATGAACATTTTTGAGATGAAAAACTATTCAATATTAATGAGTGGCGTGTTTCGAGGTATGCCGACATTGTGAACTTTCTTGTCAGTGATATTATACCCTATGGAATGACATACTAACATAAGATAAAATTTATTTATGAAGCTAAAACTTATTTTTGAGATGTCCCATTTTTATATAAATAAGGAAAGGTTCTTATTATTCAAAGATGTGTACCTTTAGAAGAAGCTTATGAAATTATCCAAAAATGTCATAATTATGATTTTGGGGGACATTTTGGTGTTGATCAAACATCATAAAAAATTTTACAATCTGGATTCTATTGGCCTACTATCTTTAGAGATGTTAATGCTTATATTAAAACTTGTGATAGATGTCAGTGAGTAGGCAATATTTCTAGAAGAAATGAGATGCCCCTTAATTTAATGTTAGAAGTTGAAATATTTGATGTTTGGGGATTTGATTTCATGGGACAATTTATACCATCTAGAAGAAATGAGATGCCCTTTAATTTAATGTTAGCAATGGACTATGTATCCAAATGGATAGAAGCTATTACTTTACCTTGATGTGATGCTCAAATGTTGCAAAATTTTTTAAAATGAACATATTTTGTAGATTTGGAATGCCGAGAGTTATCATAATTGATGGGGGAAGTCATTTCAGAACTGCCATAATGGAGAAATTATTAAAGAAATATCATATAAACTATAGAATTGCTACTGCTTATCATCCTCAAACAAGTGGTTTGACTGAATTATCCTATCATGAAATTAAAATAATTATGAAAAAATCTATGAATCCAACAAAAATGGATTGGTTAGTCAAACTTGACTATGCTTTATGGGCTTAGGACTGCATACCAAACTCCTATCAGAATGTCCCCATATAAACTAGTATTTAGGAAAGCTTGTCACTTACTAATTGAACTTGAGCATAAAGCATATTGGGCGATTAAAAAGTTCAATTATAATTTAAAAGATACTAATAAGAAAAGATTATTGCAATTAAATGAGCTTGAAGAGATAAGGAATGAATCTTATGAAAGAGCTAAGATTTACAAAGAAAACATGAAGATGTGGCATGATCGAAGGATTCTTACTAAAATTTTTTAGCTAGGGCAACAAGTTTTTCTATTCAATGCAAGAATAAGATTATTTCTAGGAAAACTTAATTCCAGGTGGATGGGTCCATTTGTTGTGAAAAAAGTATATCCTTTTGGAGTTGTGGATATCAAAGATCCCAAAACTGAGAAAGTATTTAAAGTGAATGGTTATAGACTAAAACATTATTTAGTATGGGATCAATAAAAATTTAACGATTGAATGATGTTGGGTCAACCAGAATAAGCACTGGTTACGTTGGGTTGACGACGTTAAACCAAGCACTTTATGGGAGGCAACCGATAGTTATCAATTTATTTTTCTTTGGTTGTTGTTTTTGTGTGATTAAGAAAATTTAGGGAAGTATTTTTGAGACTATTATGTGTTAGTAATGATTTTAAAACTTTATTTAGTGATCTAAACATGCTTAAATTAGAATTTGGATGTTAAGTTGACTGGTACAAAATTGAGCACTGACACTTAAGCGCCAATATTCGGAGCTTATGCATGAGAGTTAAAAACCATGCATGAAATTCAGATTCTAGATGATTTAACCACTAATTGGTTGACTAAAACGTGCCAAGGCAGTTTTAGAACGTGCCTAAAAGTTACTAAAAAGATTTAGGCCTATAAATAGAAGGGTTTTATAAAGGAATTTCACTCCATATCATTTTTATCCCTAAAATTATAAGAGAGAAATGTTTTGAGAATATGTCTTCATAGGAGATGAATTTGAAGAAGAAGGAAGAGACCATGAGGAAGAGATTCATTACTCAAAGTGCACAAGGAATATCAGAAAAGATGAACTAAATTGAGATTATCATGGCTTTACTTGAGACAAATGTAATTGAGATTCATGCACATCTAGCGCATATTGGATGACAACTAAAAATGTAATTAAGAAATACTAGTTTTATAGAAGAAGCAGATAAGGAGATGTATCTTAAGTGGAAATGGATTGAAGAAGATAGTATCAGAGCTTGTCACCACCATCCGTTTTATCAACTTTATAGATTGATTACCCCAGGAGAGACTAATGAAAGAGTAGAGTTTGTCCCAACAAATGAAGAATGGAATTAAGCTCAGTGTTAAAGTTTGTTTGTTAGTAGTCGTTGTTTAATGTGTTAAGTGTTAAATATTGTTTTTGGAGTTTATGTTAGTTTGTTTAGTGTTTGTAATTAGAATATTTTCTCATCTGAGACTATTTGGAGTGAGAATTAAGTGTTATATGTACTTGTACTAGTTTGAGAATGAATGTATATGTTGGCTTGTGAAAAAAATTAGTGTTATTTTAGCCTCAAATTGAATTAGTTATTGTCGAGAATTTTGAGAGATACGGGAGTTGAAGGAGAGGAAAATAGTCATTTAAGTGCTATGAGACCATTTAGAGATGGTATACTTAGGCTTATAGTGAATTTTACTTAAGTTCAAAATATCAAAAATCATGCATTGGCACCTAAGCGCCACATTCTCGCGCTTAAGCGTGATGCAACCCAAGAGGCAAGTGCCTACGCACCACTTATCTGTGCTTAAGTGCCGGTTCACGAAAACCTATTCGCGAATGGATAAAAGTGAAAAATAACCCCAAAAAATAGCCATTTTTACTCTCGCTGTCACCTTCAACCTCTTGATTTTGTGATTTGGAAGTCTAGGGAAAGCCATTTCGTGGAGATTTCTTAGTGAAATTGGGCAAAATTTGCTAGATTTGGATTTCTTGAGGTAAGAGTTTCACTTCTATGTAAAAATTTTGGATTTTCACCATGTATTTTGAGTACATTTGGAGAAACCCAAAAATCACTATTCATGGTAAAAAATGAGGAAAAATATATGGGAACTGCATAGAAAGTGTAGTTTATACTTATAGAAGCTACGTTTAGTAGATTAGACTTGATTTTTAAAGTTATTATAGAATTTTATGAAATTTGTAGAATGACACCAAAAATTAAGAGGAGTAAAGGAAAAAGGCCCATTTGTTTCGAGCAAGTTTGTGAGTTCAAAAGCTCAAGATAGATATAGTGATGCACTGCGATCACGAAAACTTATCCAGGAGCGATGCTTCAATAATCCAGGTGGATCTGTAGAAGATCTGATTGTTCGTCAATAATGGGAATGATTCTGCTGTTTTTCTACTATGACTGTTTTTTCTGTAGTTAGGGAGTTTTATGCAAACCTACTCGAGGCTGAAGATGATCAAGTCATGGTTAGAGAAAAATTGGTACCATTTTCACCTGAGGTGATCAATATGTTTTACCATTTATCACCTGATGCTTTGTGTTTTTATGTGAATTATAGTCCTACTGAGACAAAGCAAGATGAGAATATTTTCTATTTCACTGTTGGAAGAGGGCTCTGAAAAATCACAAATGAGAGAAGAGTCAAATTTTCCACCTTGAAGTTAAGTGCACCTTCAAAGGCATGGCACTATTTTATTTCAGCTCGTATATTACCAACAAATCATTTCAGTGAAGTTACCAAAGATAGAGCAGCGTTGAACTATTGTATTCAAGAAGGTAAGTTCATTAATATTAGAGCTTTGATTTATCAGACTATCATCAGTTCTGCCACTATCGTTACTACTGCAGGTTTAAGATTTGCTTCCTTAATTTTTTCTTTATGTGAGCAGGCTAGAGTGAGATATAATAGCTGAGAGGAAGTACTATTGCCTCTGAAGCCAATTACAAGTGTTAATGTGAAGTCATATTCAGAGTATTATTTTTTGGCTGGAGAGGAGGATTTTCAAGGAGTTACGGAATGACAACGTCTGCTGCTTCTACCTCAACTGCATGTACATCTAGACCATCTAACTCATGAGCATCTACTTATAGAGGTGAGTCTACTGACACTCAAAATCAATTATTGCAAAGGATGATGGACAATATCAATTACACCACAGAAAATGTACGCAATTTAGAAAGCTTTGTAGATCATATTGATGGGCATAACTGAAGGAAAACTGATTATGAAGAGAAATTTCATTCATCTATGGAAAACCTCATTAGGGGTAACCAAGGAGTGGAATCTCCTCCATATCATAGATACCCTGATCAAGAGTCTATAAATATCTAGAATATTAATGATTCTGATGATGAGGAGGAGAAAGACTGATTTATTTTTATGTTTGTAATATGTGTTGGACCATGTAAGTTTGGACTTGCTACATTTGCATTTGTGTACCTGTTTAGACTATGTGATGTGTTGGACTTTTGTTTGATTGTTATTGTGATGTTTGTGTTTTTTTAATATTTTGTTTTAAATTCTAGGGTAGTAATTGTTACTGTGTGTTGATTATTGTGTTTTAGTTAGTTAGGATTTAACTTATTCCTTTGTATTGTGAAAATTTGAAAATTTTGCTAACTTTAGTTTTAAACTTTAATCTCAGAAAACTGCTACCTTGTCTTTTTCTTTTTTGTTAGTGTGTTTATTTTTATGTTGAGATTGGAAATTGGAGTTAGTGTGTTAGTTTCTTTTTATGTTTATACCCACTACTTAGAATTCTATTGAATCTCCATATGTTGAAATGAAATGAAAATGATAGAAAATTGCTCAAAAATTAATTTTACTCTTATTTTTAGTTTTATACTTGTATAATTAGGGTATAAAAATTCCTGTAATCATGTTATTTTAATTTTTATTCCTGCTTATATATTTATGATACTCAACTGTTTAATCTTATTAAAAGTTTAAGTTTGGGGGGGATGAAAAATATTTTCAAAACTTGACTTTTAGTTGTTCTCAAATGTGCGACAAGTGAACTTGATTTGAAAAGAAAAATGATCATGTATATGAATTTATATTAGGGAAGCAAAATTTGTTTATAGAAATGAGTAAGAAAATTTAGTTAAAATTTAGAGTAATGAAGAAAAACTTTCAGTTAAAAATTTTTTAGTGTAGAAATGTTAAATATAGTGTAACTATCTTTATTAAGAAAATTTGTATTTTTAAAGAACTTAGAAATTTAGAATTTTATTTTTAATATTTAAATTTCTTTAAAAATAATTTTCAAAACAATTATTATATTTATAAGTAAAAGATTTATATCAGGACTTTGCTTTAAGAAAGGAGAAGTGGAATTCAAAACCATTAAAGGCCTATCCAGATATAATAATCATTGCTTGAAAAAAAAGGATAAGAAAAAAAAGAAAAAAAAAAGAAAAGAAAAAAAATATTTGAGGGAGGATAAGCTTGAGGATTAGTGCCTAATCAAAAATTGGTTTCACATTTGATCTTTTTAAAGTTATAAGACTTGAGAAACTCTTAAGCTTAAGGATATAATATGGTAAGTAAAATTATTTTTTAATAAAAAGTTTTAAGTGGAGATAATAAAAGGACTAAATTCTAAATTTGAAAAATCTACAATATTTGTGAATTAAATAGGAACTCATATTTTCATATTTCTTAACATTAAAAATCTCTAAACTTTAAGTTGGTCTCATTTACTAAATATTTTTTCTAAATTGGACAATTATATCTCTAAATCTAAATTTTCAAAACTCCTAAAAAAACTCATATACATATCATACTTATTTGATTTTAAATATTGAAGTGTCACTTCAGGACAAGTAACATTTTAAGTTTGGGGGATTTTGATACACCTAAAATTTATAGTGATTTTAGACACATTTTTATACATATTTTTTGAGATATTACATTTTAATGGAATGTATTTGTGTTTTTTTCTTTCAGGTACCAGTAAAAATGTGAAAAATGCTAAAAGGAGTGAAAAATGATCAAATTTGGAGCAAAAATGTGAAAATGGTGCAAAAGAGTTTTGGCACATAAGCGCCAGATCCGTCGCTTAAGAGTAGGTGAAACAGAGAAGGCCGTGCCTAAGCTCTCGAGGCCCCACGCATAACTACCAGAGGCAGTTATGCTACGGTTTACTTCATTTTACCAAATTTTGAAGGGACATTTGAGGCACCTATTGGCTAAAGAGGGTGGTTATGTACATTAGAAACTAAATTAGGTCTAAAAGACTTGTGAAAGGAGGTATCCTTTGGAGAATACATCGAATTAGGACACATTTTAAAGAGTTATCAAGGTACCACTTGGAGATTTATAAAAGAAGGAAGTTGATACTTTTTGAAGTGTGCTTAAAAGTTCTGAAAAGTAGTGGAAAGGGGGAGTTTTGAGAGGTCGGTTTGGAGAGATTTTCAGGCACCACAAATTTACATTATCTTTTTTGTTTTTAGTTTTATTGTGAGATTTATGAGTGTTGTAAAAGAGAAAAGATTCAAAAAAACTCAAAAGTTTCATAGAGGATTTGAGATAAGTTTTTATCTTTTGTTTTTAAACTACTTTTAGTTTTAATCGAGACTTCTTGTTGGTTTGACATTGATTTCTACTTTTAAACTAAAGTGTGGTTTTATTTTCTCCAAGGATTCTGATAGTTTTCTTTATCTTTCCCCTTAAAATGATAAGTAATTAAAGTGTTGGATGGAAGTTATGGAGAGTATTGATCTTTAATGTTGGAAGAAGTTGTAATGATTTAAATCTATGTACTCATTTACTTCTTAATATGACACATCTTGATGTTAAAATTTGTTGTGAGAACATGTAAGAACCGGGATGGTATTGTCTCAGTCAATTATTGGAAAGAATTACATGAGTTTGTATGAATGAGAATGAAATTCATATGTTTTAGTGCAAATAAATAGGGAAATAATCTTTGAAGTGTGTAGAGTTAGAGGACTTTAAAGTGATAGCTTAAAGCCTCCAACTTGGTTTATTGTTTTAGGTTCTGTTACGAGATGTTATACCCTAGGTGGAGGGAATTGAGGGAACTCTAGAGTGAGAGCTTAAATCTTCCCTACCTGGCTGGTCTTCAGAACTATTCAAACTTTAAATTAATCAATGTTCTTTATAACATCTCTAGTAAGGGTAAAGAATATTATTGCTTTTATTTGGCACAACACCTGTTGCATACTTCCACAACAGAATTCCTATACTTATTACTAATTCATGATAAGGAGAAATATCTTTTGATACCAAGTACTTTTCTTTTACATAAGCTCAAGCTATCTTTAGAAGTTTTATTATTTTGTTAAAATATCAAAAATACCATAAAGATTTGAATTTTACTTAATGCGAAAACATCTATAAGTTTAGGTAATTATCTTTTCAAATAGAAAGTTTGTTGTTCAATAGTGCATATTGCTAATTTTACCTATGGGTTTGATATTTAGTTCTTAATCAAAAAGTCTTATATTACTTGATAATGATACCTATACTTGCGTAGTATCCTAATACATATATAAATTAAAAAGTTAAAATTTTATTTTCTTTAGGATCAAGTTTTTGGTTCTGTTGCAAATTATAGAAACATAAGTGAAAAATATCATCGAAGACATTGTTATATTGTTGCATATAACAGTAATTGGATATCAAGTTTTCGGCCCCATTGCCGGGATTAAAATTTTCAAGTAGTGGTGTCAACTTCATAAATCCTTACATATAAAAAATATCAGGATCACTAATCGTGTTCTATTTTTCAAGTTTATTAGAGACATGAAAACAAAATTTCGCTTTAGATTTCCTTTGCATGTTATAGGGTATGCTAACTCAGTTTTGCAAGACGACATTCAAAAGCAAAATTTCAAGACAAAAAAAAACCTAAACAACAAAATAACAATGAAAAAAATAGACAAACAAAATAAAATGACATGACATGTCAAAAATAAATAAAACAAAACAAAACAACATGATATATCAAAAACACACAATAAAACAAAACGACATGATATGAAAAAAAGAAACAAAACAAAACTTACAGGGTAGAATCAAATTCTTAGAAACCTATTACCCTAGGTATAAAACCTTTGATGTTTCTTTCTTGACTTTGACATTTATTAGGAGAAAAAGTGTTATTGAGAATCAGGAGTTTTCTTAGACAGTTTTAACTGTCTAAGATGTAACTAACTATAGGAGCTTTCTCTTATAAAAGAATTGAGAAATCAGAATATGTGATACACCTAAAATCTCTGGTTATTTATTTTTCATGTGGTTTTCCTTATATGAGAAACCATTTCTCTATAATGTTCACCACATGAAAATCCTTTCGACATTTCTTTTCTCATGATTTCTATTTTTAGTCCTTTCCTTCCTTCTCATATTTTCTTAAAATCTTGAAATCCTTGACATGATTCAAGAGAATGAGTTAACTGGAGATAATGGCAATAAAAATAGATAAATAGAGTGGCAACTCCTTTCAATCAAAAGATACACATCATGACACGACAGGAATTGGCGGAGACTGGCCCATCATCCATCTATCCTCCCAGGCTCCATCAAGAGAGTGGCAACTCTGCTGGGGATGTTCTCTCTCCTCATCTCTCATCAAATCATCCATTCTTCATGTACAATTATTCTATATTTTGGAAGATAGGATTATCTTACCCAAATTTTAACTCTACGACATTAAAGAGTTAAAATGACATGACATTCTAAGGTATTCTATCATATGTCATATAGGACTATCTTAATTAATTTCAACTCTTTGACAATAAGAGTTATCCATAAAATTTGTGACAGACATATCATACAGACATTTTATGACATTTGTGATAGAAATTTCATAATAAACAATCCATGATATTAACAAATTCCCAGCTTACAAATAAGTTTACAATAAAAGTTGACATGTTGTCTTTTTGAATTGCTAGAACACTACAATGGATTCTCCCAATTTGGCTTTTTCCTACATCGGAGACCTCATTTCACCAATTTATGAAGTCCCTTGCCACTACCAAAATGACTTTGGGTTGTTTGATGAAACTGAATTTATGTTGAATAGTCCATCCCAATTCATTATAAAACCCTCCGAGGAGTTTAACATAAACCCATACAGAGATTGTTTTCTTTTTGGAGAAGATCTACCTCAAGAATTTCTTGTAGGACAATTGACTTTTGAGAAAATTGAGGAAGAATTTGATCAGAAGGTAAAGAAAGTTTATGTTGAATATGATATTTTCTCACAATATGAGGATGAAGTTTGTTCTAAAAGTGTTCCATTAACACAAATTCAACGAAGAAATATAACTCGTTCTCTTAAAAGAAAAAAAGAAAAGAAATGAGATTAATAATCTTGAAATATCTGAATCCAAGGAAAGTGTTTTTGGGAACACATCTTCTTCAAAGAAGAATAAGCTTTATCTAGTACCTGTTGAGTAAGAGAATAATGTATTCGAAAGAGAAAAATCCTCTTCAATATGAACTATATACTTTCTGTTCAAAAGATTTGCACGAAAAGAAAGATGTTCAATCTCTCAAACTTTTGGACAAAATGGGATGTGCAGTCTCTTTTTCCATGAAGAAGAAGCTTCTTAATCATGAGCATTCAATTTATCAAGAAATGTACCAAGAATCCCCATCAAAAAGTTAGTAAACTCGGGTACCTGTTCAATTTTGTTTGGGACCGAGAATAGAGGATATGACTATTTCAAAAGACATAAAAGACACGATGAACTAATCCTTGAAGCAGAGGAAACATCTGCTAAAATGAAAGATCTTGTGCAAATGTTAAAAACCACAAATCATTCCTACTTCCACCATGATGATATACTTCCTATGACATCTCGTCTGATACTCAAGACGAATGTATGGACACATGAAATATCAGAAGAAATCTTTGACAATGTAAATATTTCCATGGGCATATCTTAAGACAAAATTTTGGAAAAACATCTTGTCAAGACATTTGAAGAAAGATTGAAAAAGTTGAAAACCAACATCAAGAGATTATCGACATGGAGGAAGGAAAAATCTTCCAAAACTTCGAGTTAGGAGTATGCAAAAATAAACATGGTTGATACACGAGCCACTGCTACATCATGAGAGTCAACTCCACCAGCCAAAGAAAACCTAATAGATGAATTATGAGACATCGTTCAACAACAAGATGAAAAAATCAATCGTCTTGAACAAAAGATTGAAGAAATGATGGAAACTCTACAAAATCCACCACAAAAAATTGCTCAGCCTACTGTTTAAAACATTAGACCTGAAACAATACATATTCTCAAAGATAAAAGAGAACCAAATGAGGTCGAGGAAAGCACTCAAAGACAATGAGATTCCACCTCGAGTGGAATTCCATAAAAAAGAACTCACACAGCTTGTGGAACAAAAAAGTGAAAGAGAAAATGGCTCAGGTGAGGGTCGGATAATTAATTCCAAAGGGTAGACCCTATCCAGAGGAATTTGATTCTTTTCAATATCCTAAAGGATTTGTTCCACCTCTCTTCAAGATGTCTGATGGAACCGACAATCCTTGCCAACATTTTGCACATTTCAGAGCAAACTGTTGTAATGCAAGAGGAAGCAATGCTCTTCTGTTTCAACAATTCGTCAACACTCTTACTGAGATTACTTTTTACCAGTATGCAGACCTTCCAATGGTTCTGTTAAGACATTCATTGAACTTGAAAATCTCTTCATTCAACGATTTACTGGAGCCCAACATCATATAACATTTGTGTTAACCTCATTTTTGGTTAAGGTCTAGTCTTTCTCTTCAGTAACCTAAGGTATATCCATAGGACTTTCTTATTGACTATTCTTAGAGAACTAGAAAAGGGCACCCTCATCATTAGAAATTCTAAACTCTTCTTTACTCAACTTGAAGTTTCACATATTGGTCCTAACCTCTAGCACTTAATAGGTGGGGTCATTATGGGTGAGCTCAAGGAGAGTTCTTATAGAGCTATTTGACCTTAGGGTTGACCTTGGGTGTTGCTCTAGAGCTAAGGTACTCATATCACTCACAATCACTTACTACCCTAAACCCAGAATTTCCTAACTTTTATCCCTTGAGCCTTTGGGAAACTAATGTAGATGGTCCCCTAAACCTACTAGCCCTAGGCTAGGGTTTAGCTAAAACTAGTAAATAAAGAACAGATTTGTGGCTTTCGTTGGTCTGTGGCTTACTTTTGGTGGTTAGTTCCCCAATTTTACCCAAAATACTCAGTCTGACCTTTTGCTCCTAAACTCCCCCAAATTACCTAAGTACCCTTGAAACCCTAAATTTGGACAAAATTTCCAACTTTATCCAAAATACCCAAACTTGTTCAAAAGTCATTTCAAACCTTTTGAAAACACCCAAATTACCCAAAATCACCAAAAATTGCCAAATTACCAAATTGCCCCTCATGGGCCCAAAATTTCAAAAATTCTAAAAAATCCCAAAAATTTCCAAAATATTCTAAATATTCCCAATTTCATTTTTCTCAACTTCCATATGAACCAATTTTGCCAATTTGACCATCTTTGACCAAGGGCCCAAATTTTCCTTTAAAGGCCCAAATTTCCCCAAATTCAACTCAAATGTCCATCAATTTGATCCCAATCTCCCCAAATTTCAATCCCAAACTCAAATTAACCTTCAATGTGACAAAAAAACCAAATCCAAGCTCAATTGGCCCATGATTTGAGCCCAATTTTGATTTAGATCAAAGCCCTAATTTTTGCCACATGACCTAATCTCATGAAATTGAATGCCTTATCCCCAAAATTGGCACCCAATTTATGTTAAAAAATCTTCATGAGGTTTGTATTGACCATTGTCAACCATAAATTTGGACGTAGCCTAAGGGTAACCCAATCTAGACCCAAGTGTAGCCCAACATGCCCAAATTGACCAAATCTCCAAAATCCTTCAAATTGACCCTCTAATTGAACTCAAAACCCTTTTCATCCTTCACAAAAATTTTTCCGTACAATCACTTACACCAAATTAAACATTTATTTGGACCAATTGACATGGTTAACCTAGCCCAAACCCAATTTTTTGTCATTTGCACCCACTTGGACCCATGCACTAAATGTAGCCTAACCACCCCAATGCCATCAAATTAATGACTCCACAGCCATTAATTGGACCCTAAGACTGAGCCAAAACTCACCTAACCCAAGCTAAGTGAGCCATGGACCAATGGTCCCTTAAAATAAGAGATATGTTTTCCAAATATGCTTAGGCCTAAGATTTTTTTGCCAAAACAAAACCAAAGCCCATTAAATTGCTGTGACATAGTTGCCAGAGAAGCCAAAAACAAGGACCACCTCCTCTTGAACTTCACCCAAATCAAACTAAGAGGCCACCTCACCCAAATGAGATCTTAGAGCCTCTCTGCCCATAACTTAGGCACCATTTTTTACCCCTCAATTGACCATGACAGTCACCCCTTAGCAATTTTTATGAAAGCTTCCCCCCACGGCTATGAGAGGTGCGCTGAAATTTTCTCAGAGAGAACCTCCCAAATCACTCACAGAGCTTATTTGAGACCTCCTCAGTACAATCCAACCATTCTCCCTCACTGATTCCCACTGTGGAAGCTCAATTTTGAGCATAAACTTCTGCCAAAAACTAGGACAGAGTTCATTACACCTCCACAGTCCACCAAACTTCAATTACTTGTGCCCACACTTTCACAACACTAAGAGAAGACAATGCCCCATTAAATCCCCCTCTGAAATAACCCCATACATAGCTCTAGATGAACACCTAAAATCAAGCTTGGTTGATTTCATACCTAGACCTTACACCTCAGTAAGAGGCTTAATCCTTAGCCTCCTTGGACCTCAACAAACTTGTTAAGCATCTCTGATTGAAGCTTCCCTTCTCAGAGCCAAGGTATTGAGCTTCTTCTCCTCCCAAGATTCTCTTAATTCTCCATTTGCTTGGGCTTAATTTCATGGCATCTTAACTATATGGATATGTTCCTCTAGTCTAGACGAGTATTTAAAAAAAATCACTTAATTTAGTTGAGAAATGAAGGAGATATCAAGCTTGAAAGATGGACGGTTCTCAGGCTAGGCTATCGGGGATGATGACAGAGTGTCGTTTAATCAAGCGTGTATCAGATGAACGGTCAAGATGAAGGCGAACAGCGCATTGAGACATAAACTGCGAGCCGAGTCAGCGCTAAAGTGGATGGCGGCATCGAACAGGAGTAAGCCGCTTGGAGCTTCAGAGCTGCCTATGATGATGTGGCGCCACATGTTTAAATAGATAAATAGGGAATTAAAAAATTCAGAAAATGACCCTTAACTTCAAAAATCCATATCTTGGTGTAGAAAAATTTCAAAAATAAAATAAAAATATTTCATTGCTTAGTGAACAGAGGAGAACAATGTGTATTAAATTTTGTTCCATTTGATGCATATTTGATTTAAAAAAAATCAATTAGTGTTAGGAGTCTTTTGATTCTCCATGCATATAAGCATTTTACCATAGCTTGAATTTTTTGCATGTTGTAGCCTCTGTCAAGGGGAAGATTTCTTGATTTTTCCAAAGCCAGAGAAGACTTTTAGACAGAGATCCATATTTTTCAAGTTTATGTACATTATTTGCTTAAATTAATCATAATAATTAGCATATTTCTTATAAAAATTTAAGAAAATTTTAGAAGGGTTATGATGACCAGAGAACCTTTAGGAAAGTTTCTCATGAGTCAAGTCATTCAAAATAAACCTAATTTGCCTAAACCCTAAAAACACTAAGGTAATTAATTTTGGAAAAAAAAAACATCAAAATGACTTGATTTTTTATTTCCACTGCTGTTTAAGATCCAAAGAACTCTACATAAAAATTTCAAAGCATTTTGAGTTCATTTGATGACCTAAATTGATTTTTCAAGTTAAATATCGTTTTGGCACTAAAATGATTTTTAATGACAAAATATAACTCAAAAAATTATGAAAACTTATTTTTTGAGTTATCTGTGATCAGGAGAATTTTATAAAAATAAAATGGTGCTTAAAATAAAAACTTCATTTTTCTAAGCCCATTTTAAATATTTAAAAAATTAAAAATTCATAAAAATCACAAAAATAATAAAATTCATGAAATTTTCTAATTTTTTTTCTAAGAATTTAGAAGCAATTGGAATATTTTTCCTTATTTTCTAAATAATATATTGTATTTGAAGCTTAAGATAATTTTTAAAGGCTAAAAAATGGATTTCCACTAAAATAATTTCAATAAATAAAAAAAAACCAAACAAATATAAACTTTGCTTCTCTAGGTTCTTTGACCTCAAGGAGACTTTTTTAAAATACAAAAGTTAATTTTGCCCATTTAAAATTTTTTATATTTAATTAATACCCAAAAATTAAAATAATTATGATTATTCAAATAAAATTGAAAAAATCATGAAATTTTGTCCAAATGGCTTTCTGATCTAGGTCTACCTCTAGTAAATATTTCAAGTGATTAGGCTTCACCTTTGTCAAGTTAGCAAATTTTCTTTGAAAAATCTCATTTTTGCATGAAAATAATTATATAAATTAAATTAAATTTTGAAAAATCACATTTTCTCCTCTGATATCTTAATTGACCCATAAATGAGGTAGGATAAAAATTTTAAAGTCATTTGATTTGAATTTGACAAATTGTGAAGTGTTAGAGCCTGAGGGGCAAAAGTGTAATTTGAGGAATTTGGCCTTAATTAACATTTAGGCTTAATTCAAGGAGGGAAATGTGAAACCTGTGATCTTAATCAGCTTGTTTGGATGATTGAAATTAAAAAGGGATTAATTGGTAGAAACCAACCTCACTTTCCAAATTAAAATGATGAATTAATAAATTTCTAAATTATTAAAATTTGGAGGTTTATTAAAATTAAATGAACCTAATACTTAGGGGTATGACTTTTGAAGTCAATAATTAATCAATTTAATACCCCTATTTGATTTTCAAAAGAAATTCAAATAATGAATCATGATCGCCTAAAACTTAACCTTTTCCAAATTAATTAAGACGGTCACCTAGGTCTTAAGGGCTTAGTAGTGATCTAAGTTAAATCAAGACTGATTAAATGAGCATTAGAAAATCAAAATAGCTAAAATTTAAGACCTTTAAAACACCAGAAACCCAATTAGGACCAAAATTTGGCTAAGTGTTCCAACAACGCTAGTTTGCCCTTTTAAGGGTCTTCATTCACATAATCCTCAAAATTAAATTACAAATGATAATTACCCTACTCTTAGGCATAATTAGGACATCAATGTCCATTAAGCATCAAGGCACTCATAGGATGAATTATTAAGCAACATAATAATTTTAAATGAGCTCGAGGCTTTTCATGAGGTGATAAGAGGGAAACATGGACATGCTTCTTCCTCCTAACCTGTTGGATACCTCAGAGGTCTACTAAACTTAGTATGTTTTGCTTAACAAAATCATTCTTAATTAACCTCCTAAGGACCCACCAAGATATGCCATAGGGTTAGGAAAATTACCAAAACCTTGTTTTTCTGCCTCTACATGAACTGCCTTCACATGCATTTTAAGTTTCAGGTGGTGGAACGAGAAGACTCGTTAGATACATTTTTTGTAGTTTACAGTGATGTCTTTCTTGTACAATTTATACTTGCAAAACTTGCATGCTAAACAACGATGCCACCCTACGTGAAAACTAAAACTGTCAGGATAGTCATAAAACCAAAACCAAAGTAAAAAATCAACCAAGATAAAATTCACCGCCACAACATTCAAAATATAAAACAACTCAAAATTTAATCATAAACATCTCAAAAACCAAAATTTCAACTAAATTAATACATCTTTGTCGGATGATCGGAAACCACTCGGAGGAGGTAACCTACAGTTGTTAACGAGGCTTCCCATGGTTTAAATGAAAATATGGAACTCATTAAGTTGAGTTTAGTAAATTCATTTAGACTAAGTGAATCCAATAGTAAATAATGGTGTCATCCTAACCGGTGTTGCTCTAATCAACTTTAACATCCACCATGAAAACTTAAAGAACTACAACCATAGGGCCACCTAATTTGACATCATAACTTGACACCCCAGAAAACTCAAACTCGTCATGGTATGGGGCTTGGAGCTAGCATGGTGGGGAGCACGACCATCTTCAACAACAAAACATCCAACTAAACCAATTCATTCCTTAGAATTAAATAACCAAGCCATAAGGTTTTGAGGTTGTCTGCTTAGGGTTTAGGGTTTACATTAATCCTCACCTCATCTTTAGGTGTTTGTATAGCTCTGCTCTATAATCTAAGCCCTAACTCATTTTAGGATTCCGAGGTTGTCATTCGCCGTGACCTAAATCCTCACATCTTCCATACTATTTGTGTGATTTCTTCACAGAAATGTAAGCCCTAAATTAATAAATATTACAGGATGAAACATTAAAATAAATTTTCATCTAAATTGAAGCAGACAATAAGATAGACTAGAAAGTCACCAAGGTTCTCCTCTGGATCCATGACATCCCCTAGTTCTTCCTCCTTTGGATTCTACAATAAAAATATTCCAAATTTGAACCATTTCCCTTTCACATCTCTTTATCTGATTTCATTGAAAAGTCCTTTCCTTTGAATTCCATGAAGATAATATTTCTTGATTTTTATCGAGAGATTTCTTAGATGACTCCGGTCATTTAAAATGTAATTAACTATAGGGGCTTGCCCTTATAAGAAGTTTTTCTCAAACCCAACTTAATATAATTAAATAGAGGAAATTGTCGGCAAATAAAATGGTTTCACAGACCAAACGGATGTCATATATTTCATACTTTATTTGATCGAGCCTCATCCTCAAGTCTAATGTTTATCCTTTGGGATAGATACAGGATTTGAGGTATAGTGTTCTTTCATTTAAACTATAAAAATATGAGGTCAGTTTGATTTCATAATTTTCTAAACTTAAACTTTCGTCCGTTACGGGCAACTGGATTTTGATTCTGGTGACCGAAAGCTTCCTACGGACAACTCCTTAACCAAAATAGTATTGACAGGCTGGAGACTTAGTGGTGGAGAAACCTAAGTCAGGAGAAGCCCTTATGAATTACATTTTACACTTGAGAAATCTCAGCATGAAATAAGAACCACAACTTTAGGAGCAACATGCAGTGGAAATTCTACTCAAAAACATCTATGGTCCTCTAGATTTCATCCTTAAGGGATTCACAATAAGGATATTTGAGAAATTACTCCAGGAGGAAGCTAAGCAAATGCGTGTAACTGTTGACCTCACTTTTTGTTGAGGTTTAGCTTTTCCTATATAGCAGCCTAAGCTCTAGCCATAGAACTTTCCTGTTGACATTTCCTAGAAAACTAGAAAAGGAACCCTCATCATTAGAAATTCTACACTCCTCTTTGCTCAACATGAAGTTTCACATATTGGTCATAACCTCTAGCACTTAGTAGGTGGGGTCATTATGGTGGAGCTTAAGGTGAGTTCCCATGGGACTGCTTACCCTTAGGGTTGACTTTGGGTGTTGTTCTAGGGCTAAGGAACTCACTTTCACTCACTTGCACTTATTAACACCTATACCCACTCACAACCCTAAACCCAAAATTGTTGACTTTGATCCCTTGATCCATTGGGAGACTCATGTAGATGGTCCCCTAAACCCACTGGCCCTAGGCTAGGTTTTAACTAAGACTAGTACATAGAGGACCCAAAAGGGGATTCCACTGGTCCATAGCTCATCCGTGGTGGTTAGCTTCCTATTTCTACCAAAAATATCCAACTTGGCCTTTTACCCCCAAAACTACCCAAATTACCTAAACACCCTCAAATCCTAAAATTGGTCAAAATCCTCAAATTCATCATACCCAAACTTGTTTAAAATCATTTTAAATATTTTGAAATAACCAAGCTACCCAAAACCCCACAAAATTCCAAATTTACCAAAATACCTCCAAACTTGCCAAAATTACAAAAATACCCTTGGCACCCCAAACCATCCCATAGCATCCAAAATTACTCCAAATGTCTCCAAAACCCATTTGAACCCAATTTGACCAATTTACTAATTTTGACCAAAACCCCCAAATTGCCTTTGAGGGCACAATTTCCCCAAATTTAACTCAAATGTCTATCAAGTTGGTCCTAATTTCCCCCAATTTCAATCCTAAACTAAAATTCACCTTCCATGTGACCAATTTAAACCAAATACAAGCTCAATTGGCCCATGCTTTGAGCCCAATTTTGATGTAAGTCAAACCCCCAATTTTGGTCCTATGGCCTAATCCCACCGACCTATTCAATTGGCCACAATTTCAATCTTAAACTCTTCATAAAATTCCTACACGTCAAGCTTGACCTTAAATTGCCTTGGTGAGGCCTCAATTTCTTTTAATTTCAACCCAAATCCAAAAATCCCTAAATTTGCCCCAAATTAGCTATGTCTCCAAATTCCACCAAATTGATTGCCCTAACCCCGAAATTGGCACCCAATTTATGTTGAAATACTCTTCATGATGTTTCTATAGACCATTTTCAACAATTAATTTGGAGTTAGCACAAGCCTAGCCCAATCTAGACCCAAGTCTCGCCCAACATGCCCAAATTGACTAAAATCCCAAAATCCTTCAAATTGAACCCCAAATTGAACTCAAAATCATTTCAACCCTTCACAATAATTTTAATTACATTCATCTACACAATATTGATCAATCAATTGGGCTTAAATTCATGGCTATCCTAACTTAAACCCAACTTTTAGCCATTTGGACCCAAATTGAACCCATACACCTAAATTGGCCTAACCACCCTAAAGTCACCAAATTTATGACTCCACAGCCACTAAGCTCCTTCTAAGGACCGGCTAAACTCCTTTGAACCAGGCATGGCATGCTATGGACCAATGGATCCCCTAATTAAGGTATTTATGCCCATTTAGGGGCCTTAACAAAAAATCTTCCCCATCATCCCTCCCACTAGATCATCTGACCTCCTGGCTATCTCCCCTGGCCCTGTCAGCCGACCTAGTGGCCTAAAAACACCAAAATTGTGAGCCCCAAGCTCAAATTCAAACACAAACTCACCAATAGAAGCTGGTCAATTCTAATTGGCTTTAGCACTTCAAAACCCTCCATCTAGGCAATATTTCCCTCCCCCCCAATTGGCCCTGGAAGCCAGCCTACGCCTTTTTTATTTAAAAATATCCTCCATGGACAAGTGAGGGGAGCTAAAATTTTTTAAGGAAACTCTGTTAAATTGCTTCCAAAGACTCCCCAAGACCTCATTAGTTCAAGCACACCAATTTCCCCCTTTGATTCCCTCTGCGAGAGTTCAATTTGTGCTCAAAGTTTCAATTAAATCCATGACATATTTCTTCACAGCTCTACACTGAACTAGACCTCAATTAATTGTGCAGACACCATCCCCGCAGTGAGACGAGTTGATCCCCCATAGAAGCACCCTCTCAAACAACCTCTAGTATAGACTTCAATAAACACCTAAAATTGATCTTTGTCGAAATCATACCTAGACCATTCACCAAGGCTCGGGACTTCATCTGGAGGTTTGTTGAGACCAATCAAAGCTACCACAACAATCTAATTAAGGCCTCCCCTCTCATACAAAGGTATTGAACTCCAACCCTAAACCGAGCTTGTTTTGACTCTACATACATATTTACTGTATTTCATACCATATAATCCATAAAGATAGGTTCATCTTGAGTAGATAAAGGGTTAGGAACAAACTCCATTCAATTTGGATGAGTTTAGGCTAAGGTCTTAAGGTCTTAGTGTGAAAGCCTCACGAGCTAGGTCACTTGGGGACGATCACAGAGAGCCGTTCGACCTCGCGTGTATCCAATGGATGGAGGAGATCAAGCTGGCCATATCCATGGTGCATAAAGCGTGGTCCACGTGAAGACTGCGTGGATGGCGGCGTCAAATTGCAGAGCGATGAGTGGATCCTTTGGAGCTACCTAGGATCCTGTCAGCACCGCGTGGATAAGTAGAAAAATAGGGATTTTTGACTTATTTTAAATGCTCAAACTTCAAAAATCCATATCTTTCTCTAGAAAAATCATAAGAATAAAAGAAAAATACCCTCTAGCTCAGTGAATAAAGAAGGATAATGCGGACTAAAAATAAAAATTATTTTTTCACTCCATAATTTTTAATTAATTAGATACCCTCTATGGTATTTTAATTCTCCATGGCTTAAAACATTTCACCATGACTTGAAATTTTAAGAGTTTATTCCTCATGACAAATGCCATGTCTTCTAATTTTTCCAAGATCAGAGGGCATCTCTATGCTTCTAACCCTAATTTTCAAACTAAGGTGACCATTTTGGCTTATTTTAATTATATAAATCAAAGTATCACTTGAAAATTTATGAGAATAATTTTAGTAGATTTCCTATTATCAAAGAAATCTAGGAAAAATATTTTGATGCTTTGAATCATGTTGTGAATTTTTATACTTAGTGAAATGTAAATACTGTGTGTTAATTTTTGTAAATTAAGTACGTATAAAAAATTAACAAAATCAACTCCATATTATTCATAAAAATCATTTCTAGCCACTGTAAAAATACCAAAATTATTTGACTTAGTTTAGGCACTAAAATGGATTTCTTAAGGAAACCTTACTTTTTGTATAAAAATAAGTATATTAAATTAAATATGATTAGAAATGTTATGAAAATTACTTTTCTGAGTTCCTTGTGATCAAGGGCATTTTATAAAAATAAAAACCATTTTCTTAAAAATACTTCATTTTTCAAATATATTTTGAATTAAAAATAATTAAAATAATCAAAATTTTTAAAAATACAAAAAAAGATTCAAAATGAGTGGGAATGTACCCTAATCACTTAGAAATCATTAAAACATTTTTCCAAATTTTTTCTAAGTTAAAAATAAATTTTAAAGGCTTAAAAGTGCATTTTTCATATTTTCTCACTAAAATAATTATATTAAATAAATTAAAAGACACAAAAATACAAAATTTGATTCTCTAAGTTTTTTGAATTTAGAGGAGCCTAATTAAAATATAATAAATATTTTTTTTGTATTTAAAATATTATTTTTTATTTAAACAAATCATGAAAATTTATCTAAAATTAAATAATAAAAATAGAAATTTGATTAAAAAAATGATGAATTTTTTTCTAAGTTTTTCTCTAACCTTAGAAAACCTCTAATAATTTTTTTTCATAAATATAAATTTTATTTTGGATAATTAAATAAATTAACTTTTTAAAATCCTATTTTCTAAATTTAAATAATTATCTAAATTAAATCAAATTTTGAGAGGTCCACACATCCTCCTCTATCATTTTAATTTCCTCATGGGTATAACACTTTAAATCCTCAAAGTCATTTTAGTTGTGTTTAAAGAGTTATGAGGTGAAGTCCCCCAAAGACAAGGTAGTCATTTTGGACTTTGGCTCCTTAATCAAAATTTAGGGTTAACCAGGGATAAATGGGTAACTTTGATCCTAATAAACATGTTTGGATGATTGAAATACAATGGAATTATAAGGTTGAAACTCACCCACCACCTTTGCACAACATCAAAAGATAATAATCTCCTCTAATCTTCATGATTTAGAAGTCGACAAATAACAAAAGTTTCTTGAGTGAGAGGATTAAGCTAAGAGGATAATAATTTACTTTCCTTAAGCCCAAAATTGGTGATAATGTGATCTTTAAATGAAAATACACATCATTTAAACTAAAATCTTAACCTTCACTAAATTCTCGATTATGATTGCTAAGGGCTTAGTAGTGACCTAGAATCGATATCTAAGCTCAATCGATTTGATTTAGAAGATAATTGGGTTGATAATCAATATCTTTAAACAATCCAAGTCCAAATTTACTATGGGCACAACAATCTTAAATAACTAAAACTTGCCTTAGGGGCACTCACTCACATAACTCTTGAACAAAATATCAATTGATTAATCGAGCACTCTATCCTTGGGATAATTAAATTGTTAAGTTTCACTAAGCAACGATGCAGTCACACTTCAACCTCGGATAATTGATAGAACAATATGATAAGTTTAAAATGAACTTGAAATAATTGAAGAGAGCCTCAAAGTAGTTTAGGGTTATCTCCAGAGCACTTTGGAATCTTTTGGATGTTTTGAAGGACAAATTGAACTTATCGTATTCTGTCCTAAAATCATCTACTAGGATCTTCCAAGATTCAACTAAATCATAATGTGAGATTTGGTAGCTAAAACTTCATCTACTCATGCAATTCAAATTCCTTACAACATTATATACATGCCTTGCAAGTACTGAGGTGGAATCGATAAGACTCTCCAGGTACGCTTTTACAATTTATAGTACTATTTTCNCCAAGATATGACATAGGGTTAGGTAGGTCGTCAAAATTTTACTTCCCTGTTACATATAAACTGCCTTAACATGTCTTTTGAGTTTCAGGTTGTGGGGCGAGAGAAGACTCGCGGTACACGTTTTTACAGTTTTTAGCTCTCTCTCTTTTACCTTTCACTTTCTGCACTAAAATTTCATGCTTACAAACAAACATGTTAATCAACGATGTCACCCTGCATGAAAACCAAAACTGCTAGGATAGCCACAAAACCAAAACCAAAACCAAATTAAAATAAATTAAGATAAAATTCACCGCCACAACATTCAAATATAAAACAACTCAAAATTTAATCATAAACATCACAAAAACCACAACTACAACTAAATTAAGACGTCTCTATTGGATGATCGGGAATCCCTCAGAGGAGATAACCTATGGTTGTTAACGAGGCTTCCCAACGTCTAAATGAAAGTATGGAACTCATTAAGTTGAGTTTAGTAAATTCATTTGGATTAAGTAAATCCAATAGAAAATAATAGTACTAGAATGAGGGAACTGTATGATCCTAACCGGTGTCGCTCCAATCAACTTTAGCATGGCCCATAACATTTAAAGAACTATAATCATAGGGCCTTCTGATTTGACACCATAACCTGACACATTAGAAAACTTAAACTCATCATGGCGAGGAGCTTGGAGCTAGTATGGTGGGTAGCACGACCATCTTCAACAGCAAAACTTGTCTTCCCCAGTTAATCCAATTTCCTTCCTTAGAATTAAACAACTAAACCATAGGATTTTGAGGTTGTTTGCTTATGCAACATAAATGCTCTCCTCATCTTTAGGTTTTTGTACAGCTTTGTTGTACAATCTAAGCCCTACCTAATCTTAGGATTCCGAAGTTTTCGTCTGTCATGACTTAAACCCTCACATCTTTCAAGCTATTTGTGTGATCGTTTCACATGAATGTAAGCCCTAACAGAAAAAATTTTCAGGATACAACACCTAAATATTTTTCCTCAAAATTAAAGCCAAACAATAGGATAGACTGTATGTCACCGAGGTTCTCCTTCGGATCTGTGACATCCCCTAGTTCTTCCTCCTTTAGATTCTACAATAAATGTTCCAAATTTGAGCCATTTCCATTTCACACCTTGTTTGTCTAATCTCGTTGAAAAGTCCTATCCTTTTGACCTCTTTGAAGATAATAGTTTCCTAATTTTTATCAAGAGTTTTCTTATATGACTTCTGTCATTTAAGATATAATTAACTATAGGGGCTTGCCCTTATAGGAAGATTGTCTGAACCCGGCTTAATATAAACCCTATTTAATTCTTCATATTAGATAGGGGAACTTATCTGCAAATAAAATGGTTTTGCAGACCAAACGAATGTCATATATTTCTTAGTTTATTTGATTGAGCCTCATCCTCAAATCTTGTGTTTATCCTTTAGGACATATATAAGGTTTGAGGTATGATGATCTTTCATTTAAACTATGAAAAATATAGGGTTAGTTTGATTTCATATTTTTCTAAAACTTATATAAATTAAAATTTCCTTCCAAAATGGGCGACGAGATTTTGATTCCGGTGACCGACAGCTTCCAACGGACAACTCCACAACCCAAAATAGTGCCGACCAGTAATAGAAAAGATTGAGAAGACAAAACCAGTCAAGACATTTGAAAAGAAATTAGGAAATGTCTCAACGGTATACAAAAGAAAGCAAGTGATGCAAGTGCAACCCAAGTAGAAGAAACAACGACAGAATGTAAATAAACCATCATAGTTGTCTTCACAGCTACAATTGAGCAACCAACTTCATTGCTAAAAAACAAGAAAAAAATGGCCAAAAGGATAAATAAAGAATATACATTTAAGATAGAAGTTGTTGGAAAAATATTCCATATTCTGCTAAAGATACCGGAATTCAAATTACAAGAAGCCAAAAGGCTGGGAGAAGTCGACATGAATGACAATCCCAATTATTGTCCTTATCATGGGATGCCTAGACACAAAATTGAAGTATTTTTCATCTTCAAAGATTGGCTGGAGTGCAACTTCAAAGATGGGAATATAGTAATTCTGAAAGAATATCTAAAAAAACCCAAAAAAAGGTTTAATTAATATGATTTCGGTCGATACACTTTTTTCTAACGACACTCCATACAATGACAATAATAAAGATACTGCTCATGGAAAATCTCTTAAGGGAGCTTCGATGGATTCAACAACAACAATGGAATCTTCCAGAAAAGAAAAAAAGAAGAAAAAGAAAGAAATAAAAAGGAATAGAGGCATTTTAGATATAGGGGTTGTTATTCTCTGTGTCTCTTCCACTTCATACATATCTCCATAATCTACTAGGATAGTTGTCTCGGGTGAATGGAGAAAATCCCTCCATCCATTGACCTTGTATGAATTTATCTCTACTATGAATAAAAACACTTCCAGTTCTACTTACATCTTGTCTATTTCTGATACTATTTTCAAAACGAACAATCTAATTTCAATCCTGAAAATGATTTTCAAATCTTACGCAATCTCGACAATTTTAATGACAATTAAGACAATGACAATTTAAACGACAACAAAAATGGAGATGACATTGCCACACTTGAATTACAAGCAGTACCAATTTCTATAGAGTTGAAACTTTCTGATCCAGAAGGAGATTAGCCTAATGATAAATTACAAGAAATAACTGAATTTAATTTGAGGAGCAGAAGGGTCTTATCTCCGAGGATGGCTCCGAAAGAGAAAAAAATAACACCAGAAGAAAACATTCCTCTAGTAAAACACCATTTATCTAAAGGAAGGGAAGAAATTTTCCATAATAAGGTGGACTACAATATACTAGGCCATCTAAGAAATCTTCCAGCAAAATTGAGTATTTACGATTCTCTTGTTCTCTCAAAAAAAATGGGGAGTCAATGATAAAAGCTATTTTGGATCCTGAAATTTGTTTAGATCAACTTGCCGGTAAATTTCCAAATGAGGCTTACTCATTAGAGCAATATACCAAGACAACATTTTTTGACAAGCATTTCTTACTTGGAACATCTGAACACAACCGACCATTATACATTGCAGTGAGTATCAAAAATACTACACTACAAAGAGTGTTAATTGATCCTGACACCTTAATTAACATTATGAATTTGAGAACTCTTGCATATTTGGACATCAAAGCTCATCAAATAATGAGAGACAAAATGATGTTACGAGGATTCTACCAACAAAGAGAATGGGTTGTTGGATAAAAAACATTACTTTTGAAAATAAATGATTTGGTGACAACAACAAAATTCCACGCATTGACTCTGGAACTTCCTTTAATGCCTTACTTGGTAGACCATTGCTTCATGAATATAAGATGGTCCCCTATTTACTGCACCAATGCATAAAATATTTACAACAAGGATAAGTGTGTTGTATCTTGCGAGACCTACAATCATTTTCAATCCATGAAATCAGTATACACAAGGATGCAACCTACTATGCTCCAATAGAGAAAACAATATTTTCTCAAGAATTAACAGTGAATGCAAAAGATAAAGAAAAGAAAATGGATAATGAAAAACTAGTGTACAAAGATTTTTCTTCGACAATCGTGAAGAATATGAACTCTCATAAAACTCGCACCTGAGGGTAAGGCCGGGATGAGTACGAGAGAGGAAAATTCAATGATCGACATGAGGAAACCACCAAAGTTCAGAATTTGTCTAGACTCTGAGGAAGAAAAAAAAGGAAAAGATGACATTGACAATTTTAAAAGAGCCATTGTTTGAAATACCTTTTGAAGAAATAGATGATGAAAAATAATTTAATTCCATGTACGAAAAAATTAATAACTATATACATGTTATGACCCTAACACCAATTTTTTCATAAAAATTGGAGGATTTAATGGCCAAAGAAGTGTATGGTGATGATAGAAAACCCATAAAATTTTGACTTGGTTCGACTTTTTCTAGTTCCAAGACAAATGTAAAACTTGAAGAAGAAAATCTTACGGATTTAATAAAAATTCCTTTTGAACTTTATTCCCCGTGTGTTCAAAAATTTATTCAGAATGGTTTGATACCTACGCAATGGTCATTAGATCAATCTTATCTTTTTGAATAGTTGTGGAATAACATTAAACTAAACCATAATTCTGAAGAAGACATTGCTTTTGGTACTCTGAAACCTTTAGAGGACACAGAGTTATGCCTAGTTATCACCGAAGAGCTCGATTCTTAGCAAACATATGACGTTGCAATAAAAAATGCACCGCCAAAATTTGAAGATGTTATTAAATCAATTATAGATGAACTAAAATAAATAAATATAGGAATGGAGGAAAATATGAAACCGACTTTCATTAGTTCGTTCCTTAATGACATTGAGACAAAAGAAATAGTTCATCTGTTGACAAAATACGAAGACTGCTTTGCTTGGAGTTACGACGAGATGCATGGGCTTGCTCCAGAAGTTGTAGTCCATAAACTGAGAATAAACCATATAGCAACTCCAGCTAAACAAGCTCCAAGAAGGATGTGTGTTGAAATCGAACAACAAGTCATCCCTGAAGTCAAAAAGTTGATTGAAGCTTATTTTGTTTGAGATGAAAAGTATCCAACATGCATGGCTAACATAGTGTCAGTAAAGAAGAAAAACGGTCAAATTTGGATATATGTAGATTTTAGAGATATAAACAAGGCTTGTCCAAAGGATTGATGGTCAACATCACATCAACACATGAAGTTTTCTCCTTTATTGATCGATCATCGGGATAGAATCAGATCAAAATATCTCCAGAAGGTGAACCAAACACAGCTTTCAGGACACCAATCATAATTTACTGTTAGAAAGTAATGTCATTTGGATTAAAGACTACTGGTGCGACTTATAAAAAGAGCTATGACACGAATCTCTGATGAACTGATTCACAATCAAGTGGAATGTTATTTGGATGACTTGGTTGTCAATAGTAGACAAAAAGACGAGCATGTATATGATTTAAGAATCTTTTTCGAATGATTATGAAAATTTACTCTTAAAATGATTCCTTTAAAGTGCACCTTCGGTGTTACCTCAAGGAAGTTTTTAGGATTTGTTTATCGACATTGTCGGATTGAAATTGATCCCTTTAAAATTAAAGCCATTTTGAATATGACTCCTCCAAAAAATCTAAACCAATTATGATCTTTCCAAGGAGAACTAGCATATATTTGTGTTTCATTTCCAATCTTTCAGATAGGTGCCAACCTCTCATTGCCATGACCAAAAAAGATACCAAATTTTTGTGGGATGAAAAATGCCAACACGCCTTTGAAAACATGAAACAACACCTAACTACACCTCCTGTCCTAGCAACCCCTATATTAAGGAAACATCTAATCCTTTACATTGTTGCATTAGATAATTTCCTCGGAGTATTACTAGCTCAAGTCAACGACAAAAGAAAAGAAAATGCATTATATTATCTAAGCTATTGTTTGGTCTTAACAGAGATAAAATATCCTGCAATTGAGAAACATTGTTTGGTTTTGATCTTCACAGTTCAATAGCTAAGGCACTACATGTTGTCTCATAAGGTAACTCTTATCTCAAGAGTCAACCCTTTGCAATACTTAATGATTCAACCAACACTTTCTGGATGATTAACACGATGGAAAATGAAACTGCTCTAGTTTGACACAACATTTGTGCCATTGCGTCCTATCAAAGGACAAATTTGGGCAGACTTCCTAGCAGCACATCATATACTGATTGAAAATCCTCTTAATGATGATTTACCTGATGAGAAAATATTATAGATAAAGAATTCTAACAGACAAAGATGAGAATTAAATTTTGACGGAGCTTAATTTGCTCAGAAAGATAGAAAGGAATAGACAATCATAATTAGAAAAGCAGGAGTAGGATTAATCTTCAAGACTTCGGACAAGGCAATGATATCATTTTCCTGCCACTTAACTGAACCATGTACAAACAATGAAGCTGAATATGAAGCACTTATAACCGATTTAGAACTGACAATATCAATGAAAATAAAAGAAATCAATGTCTACATAGATTCTCAATTAATGATTAATCAAATTGCGGGAAAATATCTGACGTTAAAACCATGGCTTAAATAGTATTTATGTTACACTCAAAAGTTACTTCGGCAAATACCAAACGAGACATTCTTTCTGGTTTTGATACAAGATAACTCTTTAGCAGGCGCTTTGGCTAAATAAGCAAAAGAGTTTGCTTGTCCAGAACATGATGACAATCCAATCTCCATAAAAGGATGACGAGTTTAATTTGAATAAAATTATTGAAGAAACAATAATGACAACAACCGAAAAAAAAGGATAATTAGTGAGAACCAATTATTTAATATTTACAAACCATGAAGTTTCCCTAAAAATGATTTCATTGCATCCCAGATTAAACAAAGAGCATTTTCTTATCCTTTAGTGAACGATGTACTCTACCGACGGTTATTTGATCAGATGTCGTTGAGATGTCTAAATTACTCTAAGGCTCAAGTTATTATCAAAGAAGTTCATTCAGGTCTATGTAGCGCACACCAGTCTAGACCAAACATGAAAAAAAAAGAATGGGATATTACTGGCCCATAATGATGACCGACTGTCTTGAAACTGCAAGAAAGTGTCCTCAATGTCAAATACATGGATTGGTCTTACATTATCCACCAAATTTATTTCACTCAACAATTGCATCTTGGCCATTTGAAGGTTGGGGTATAGGCATAGTGGGCCCTATAGAACCTCCCTCATCTAAAGGACATCAATTCATTTTAGCTGTATAGACTATTTCTCCAAATGGGCAGAAGCAGTATCGCTCAGGGAGGTTAAAGCCGAACAGGTTCTCCACTTTTTCCAGATACATATCGTCTACAGATTTGGAACTCCTCAAAGGATTATATCAAACAATGCAACTACTTTTAAAAATACAAATATGACAGTTTTATTGAAAGACACAGAATATATTGGAGGTATTCGATAATATACTATCCTAAAGCCAATGGTTTAGCTAAAACAATTCATAAAACATTGGTAAAAATTCAAAATAAGAGATTGAATAATGATACACCAAAAATATATGCATTTTTAGACCCATATTTTATACTTAATTTTGGTGATATTGCACTTTAAAGGAAGGTATTTTTCATGTTTTATTACAGGTTGTTGATTTTTAGGACTTGGAGCAAAAAGGATGGAATTTGGAGTTAAAATGGAGTTTTTGAAAAAAATTTTAGTGCCGTTGGCACCAGACTGGGCGCCGACAGTGCCATTTGACAGAGAGCACAGATTTAATTCATGGTCAGTGGCATCGACGACGCCAATGTTGGTGCATACCCTATTTCTAAAAGATGCGATGAAGTTAGATGTTTTTTGAAGAGTTTTTGGATGCATCTATTGAAAAACCAGCCATAGGCTCTATTTAGAGTAGAAATTGATCATAAAAGACACTCTCTTGGTCTCTCTTTGTATCTCTTAGCCCCCCTTCGTGCCACTTTGCATCCTTCAACCATTTTCCACGCCATTAGTCATTTATTTTTTATACATTTTTGAGTTTTTGTGGTGAGTTTAAGTGTGAATTCTTCTCTAAGAGTGTTGGAAAGGAGAGAAGTGAGAGATTTCTTTTTCCTACATTTCCTAAGAAAGGCTACAAGGGATTTGCATTGAGAAAGAGTTTCAAATAAGTGTTTTTTTTTATTGTTGTTTTGTGAACTTTTTGTTGACCTCACTTTTGGTTAAGGTTTAGTTTTTCCTCTTTAGTAGCCTAAGGTCTAGCCATAGGACTTTCCAATTGGCAATTATTAGAAAACTAGACATAGAACCCTCACCATTAGAAAGTATACCATCTCCTTTACTCAACTTGAAATTCCACATATTGATCCTAACCTCTAGCACTTAGTAGGTGGGGTCACTATAAAGGAAACTTAAGATGAGTCACCCTTAGACTACTAGACCTTAGGGTTAACCCTGGGTGTTGGTCTGGAGCTAAGGTATTCACTACTCTCATCTACACTCACATTCACTCACAACCCTAAACTCAAATTTCTAGCCTAGGTCTCTTAATCTTTTGGGATACTCATGTAGATGACCCCCTAAACCTATGAGTCATAGGGTTATGGTTTGGCTAAGACCACTATATAGAGAACCTAAAATGGGGTTTGTATTGGTCCATGGCTTGTTGGTGATGGTTGGTATCTCAACTCTACCAACATACCCATCTTGGCCTTTTACTCCTAAAACACCCCAAAATTACTAAGATACCCCTCCATAGCCGAAATTTCAAAAAATTCCCAGAAAATCTGAAAAAATCACAAAAATTCTCAATTTCATTTTTCTCAACTACCACATGACCCAATTTGGACAATTTGACCATCTTTAATTAAAACACCCAAATTTGCCTTTAAGGGCCCATATTTCCCCAAATTCAACTCAAATGTCCATCAATTTGACCTCAATTGGCCCTAATTCCAATCCCAAACTCAAATTCACTTTTGAGATAGCCAAGCTAAACCAAATCCAAGCTTAATTATCCCAAGATTTGAGCCCAATTTTGATTTAGACAAAACCCCAATTTTGACCATATGACCTGATCTCAACAAATTGAACTTATAGCCTAATCAATTGGCCACAATTAAAGTTGAAAAATCTTCATTATATTCCTAATGCAACATTTATTGGGGCCAATTGACATGGCTAACCTAGAACAAACCCAAGAATTTGTCATTTGCACCCACTTGGACCCATGCACTAAATGTGACTTAACCACCCTAAAGACACCAAATTAACTCCACCACGACCCTTAGTTGGACTTAGTGACCAGTCAAAACACATTGAAACCATGGACCAAATGTCCCCCAAATCAAGGGATATTATTTCCAAAAATGCATGTGCTTAAGATATCCTTACCAAAATTAGGTATTATTGCACTAAATTGCTGTGACATATTCCCCTGGGTTCCCTGAGCTTTTAGCCACCTACCCCTGGTCGGTCGGTCGGCGTAGTGGATGGAAAATATCAAAACTAAAAGCCACCCCCATGGGACTTCACCCAAGTCAAGCGTAGAGGCCAACTCAGCCAAATTGAGTTGTAGAGCTCCTCTTCCCTCCACTTAAGCATCACAATGCACCCAAACTTATGCCCTGAGAGCAACCCTATGGCCATTTTTATTAAAAATCACCTCCACGACCATGGGAGGTGTGCTGAAATTTTCTTAGAGAGGCCTCTCCAAACTTCCTGCAGAGCTTCCCTAAGATCCCCTCAGTGCATTCCAACCATTTTCTCCCAGCAATTCCCATTGTCGGAGCTCAATTTTGAGCTTGGAATCTTGTCGGAAACCTAGACAAAGCTCATTACACCTCCACACTCAACCAAACTCAAATTAACTATACCCACACCTTCACAACCAAGAAAGAAGCCAAAGCCCCAAAAAATCCCCTTTCCATAGAGCCTCTACTATAGCTCTAGACCAACACCCAAATCCGGCCATGATCAACTTCATACCTAGGCCTTACACCAAGACCAGGGACTTAATCCCTAGTCTTCTTAGACCCCAACGAATGTACTAAGACCCTCTAATTGAAGCTTGACTTCTCAGAGCAAAGGTATAAAACCTTACCTCCTCCCGAGCCTATTTCGATTCTCCATTTGTTTGGAGTTAATTTGATATCTTGCTTACCGTATGGATGTGTTCGTCTCACTTAGACAAGTCCATAAGATCAAATCCGAGGTGATTTTGTTAAGTCTAGGCTGAGATCTTAGGGTTTTAGTGTGGACGGTCACGGGATCATTCTATCGGGGACGATGACGGGGAGCCGTTTGATCGAGCGTGTATCGAATTGACGGAGGAGATCAAGCCAGATAGCGCTTTGGGACATAAACAACGGGTTGAGTTAGCACTGAGGTGGATAGCAGCGTCAAATGAAAATGCGCTGCGTGGAGCTTTGGAGCCGTCATAGGTTGAGGCGGCACACACGGTTTAAATAGATAAATAGGGCTTTTTCCTATTTATTTAAATACCCCTAACTTAGAAAATTCACAACTTTGTGTTGAAAAATCAATAAAATAAAATAAAAATACCCTCTTGCTCAGTGAACAGAGGAGAATAATGTGAAATAAATTTCAAGTTCATTTGATGCATATTTTATTTTTAATTAATTAAACATTATTTTAAATTATTTGATTCTCCATGCATATTGACACATCACCTTGGCTTGAAATTTTGGCATGTTGTAGCCTCTGTCAAGGAAAATGTCCTCTAATTTTTTCAAAGTCAGAGGAAGTTTCTATACAAAGATACATATTTTTCAAGTTTTTGCACATTATTTCCTTCAAATAATCATGGAAATTAACATGTTGATTAGAAAATTCCAAGAAAAATTTGGAAGGTCCACCATGACCAGAGAAGCTTTTGGAAAAAATTTCATAAGTCAACTCATTTAAAATATACCTAATTTTCACAAATCGTAAATAATTAAGATAATTAATTTTGGAAAATATAAACATTTAAATGACTTGATTTTTTATCACCACCATGGTTTATGGTCCAGAGAACTCATTATAAAAATTTCAAAATATTTTGAGTTCATTTGGTAACTTTTAACTTAACAAAATTTACTTTTGCTTTTTAAAGATAAACAGGTAACTTTTATCACCACCATGTTAATTTTTAAAGATAAACATTACTTTTCCTTAACAAAATCATCCTTAATTAAACTCTTAAGGGCCCACAAAGATATGACCTACGGTTAGATAGGTCGTCAAAATTTTACTTCCCTGTTTCATATAAACTGTCTTAACA